>WOGR01000845.1:1530-22510 GCA_015342045.1 Leptinotarsa lineolata
TATCTATTTTCAACAAGATGGAGTGCCACCTCACAATTCTCAAGTCGTAAGAGAACATCTGAATGACACCTTCCCAGAAAAGTGGATTGGCACTAATGGACCTATTCAGTGGCCTGCGAGGTACATTCTTGATTTGTCATATTTTTGCATAAATGTATTATCTCTTTTTCATATTCTAGATCACCATATCTTACTCGGCTAGTTTTTTTCTCTGGGGAACAATTAAGAAACAGGTTTACAATACAACATCAACTACTCGTGAAGAACTTGAGCATAAAGTAAGGGTGGCATTCCAGAACATCACTGAGAACCAGCTGTTCAATGTGATGCGCGCAACAATTGAAAAAGTTGAACTTTTCCGTGATCAAGGAGAAGGCCATTTGGAAAATATATAACCTTAATAGACTAATTTGCGATGTTCCTGCAATTATTCAGAAAAATAAAGAAAATAAAGTGAAAGTGTGTGGCATCAAATGATTCGTACGAGATTGATCTTTCACAAAAAGCCGACGAGCCACCCCCTTTCAATTTTAAAAAATCACGTTGACTGGAAAAATTTATATTTGCAACTGTGAAATAATTCTTTAAACGACTGTGCAGTCGTAGTTTTACCATGTTACTTGATCAAGAATAAAGCGATTTACATGATCCATGGCATTCTAGATCAAAAAATAAAAATTGAAATAAAAATGTTTTTATTTGTCAAATATCGACAAGTGGAATACTGTTGGATTTAAGATGTCATTCTCGATCGAAATAAGTAAAAATATATAGGATATCCCATTTAAAAATCGAAAGTTTGGGTCATTTCCGGTGAAACCGGAAGTACGGCAAAGCAAGTAAATTTGTCCAAGAATGTATATTGAACTGTAATACACCACCCCCAAATTTCGTTTTTCTATCTCCAATAATAAAAAATGTATAGGGGTGAGCCACATTGGAGAATCACCCGGTATAGATGGAACTTAAAAATTTGAAAGTTTGTTTTCTACATATCTTTCTCATTCAACACATCGGTGACGGAAATCTAGATGAGAAACTAATAGTTTGGAAGGCTTTTCATGATTCTCCAACTTGTCAGTCAGAGTCCCATTGTCCACAATGTCAAAATATTTCGACATATCGAGAGAATTTATCTAGTTGAACCTGGGATGATTCTGCAACTGTGTTAGGAATCACACGTTAAACAGAAACAGAAACATGTTTACGGTAAAATGATGGGAAAGAAAGATTTTTGGCTTTTCACTTCTCTATCTTTATACAAAAAAAGTGGAAATCTTCCAAAGAAAAGAAGGAAACAATTGATTTTTGAAGATGTGTAGATCATGCGAACTGAACAGGAAAAATCAGTTTTGTATAATTCAATGTTTATATGCAAGTAGCTGTTTCTAAAGAATAATTTCTTTCGTGTAAGTCAATGTTTATGTGAAAATAACTGTTTCGAGACGGCTTTTTCTTCCAGTTCTTGTCTGAACGTTATTTCTTTGTAAAGAATTCCAAATCAATTATTTTCTTCCTTTCTTTGGAAGATTTCCACATTTTTTAGTATGAAGATGGATAAGTAGAAAGCCAAATCCTTTTTTGTCCCAAAAATCAGTCTCTCCTAACTCTGTTCAAAAAATGGGGTGAATTCATTTTTTCCAAAAAATATTTATTCATTCATCAACTTCTATTTTGTCCCCTTCAAAATAAAGCCTCTCAGATATAATAATAATATACTTGTGCCAGCGGTTTTTCCAATCATCGAAGCAGTTCTGATATGAATGTTTTGATATGTCTTTGAGCTCTCTTAGCGATTCGGTTTTTATCTCCTCAATCGTCGCATAACGCCGTCCTTCCAGGAGTATCTTCAATCTTGGGTACAGGAAAAAGCTGCAGGGGGGTAAATCTGGTGAATAGGGTGGCTGAGGCATGATTACGGAGTTGCTTTTTGCCAAAAAATTACGAACAAGCATTGATGAGTGAGCAGGAATAACTTCAAGATAATACTCTGTATTGACCATGTGACAAGAATTTCTGATGCACTACGCTATGATAATCGAAGAAAACAGTGAGCGAAACCTTGACTTGATCGAATTTGTCGGGCTTTTTTTTGATCTTGGCTCTCCTGGGCTCTTTCATTGGGGCGATTGGACTTCGCTGCCACACCGCCCAAAATTTCCGAAAAAATCGCATGTCATGGGCCAATCGATATGCCGACCTCCTCAGCAACTTCTCTAAAAGTAATAGTGAACAATCATGGTATGTCACTGTCAACATTTCAAGTATTTTTGAGCCCTCAATTCCATTTTTCACACAAAATTTTGTGCCAATTCCTTGATCCTTTTTTTGTCGATAGCAAAAAATCGCCGAACTCGCAGAACACTTTTAACTTTTATCCCTCTCACTAACAAACTAAACATCCTCAACTGTGAACATATGTTCAAGGTGAGTGTACCAACATAAAAAATTAGGAATCTCTAATCGAATGTAAGTATGTAGCCCGCAAAACTTGAACATCCACCTTGTTTTTTGAACAGTCCACTATCCCCTTTCAATTAAAGTGAAATGATATGTTGCCTCCACCGAAGAATTTAGGCAAATTATTTCAATGATGTCATCTGGACTTCATTTTCTCCTTTCACTGAGTGTTTATTAAAAATTATGAAGGTCATACGGTGTTAGTTCTATTCAGTTCAATTAGGAGTGTACGTTTGTATCAACGCAATGAACAAATAGAAATTCAGTCTCTAGTTTTTACCAAATGGAACTGATTGGTAGACAGATTAATTTTGCAACTGTTCATGAGACATGACCCTGGCGCCATTCTTTCACAGGTACTCTTCTTGAATACCTTTCATTCCTCTCTTTTTTGTCGACACGATTCTGGTGACGTATAAACTTGCTGCACTCGCATATTTACCATAACAGCGGGTGTGTCCCGGTATTTTCTTGAAAGTTTCTGTTATTGCTAAGACTTATAATGCATGTTTCGACAGAGCATATACGGGGAATCGACAGACGAGGAACAATTGACTGATTTTTTTCGAAATGAATTTTGTTGATAATGGTGACTAATATCGATTTTCTTCATAACATCGACACATCCATAAATCTTGAAATTTTCACAAAAAATGGAATTCACAAGTGAAATTAGACTTAATATTTTCAGTACAATCATCAGACATATTATGTTATGAATTATTTGGATTTCAAATCCTTATTCATGCTACCTTGTATAAGTTAGAGTTCTTTTTTACTCTGTAAATATATTTGCATCGCTTAATCCCGGTACTGAAACCAAATAAGAATAAAACCGACCCACATTCGTACAGGCCTATATCTCTCATCTGTACAATGTGCAAAGTGCTTGAAAAAAATAATCATTGCAAGATTGATATACTTCTCACAACAGAAAGATTTTGTGATTCCTGAACAAAGTGGTTTCCAAAAGTACAGATTCACTCTAGACAATCTTGTGAATATAGAAACAGATATTATAGAGGAATTTTCGAATAAGCAAAACCTAATAGCAGTCTTTTCCGACCTTGAAAAAGCATATGAGCGTGTGTGGAAATATGGAGTGGTTAAACAACTGAAAAGCTGGAAAATAGATGGAAACATCTATTTTCCAGAAAATTTTCTGGGAAACAGAACTTTCAGAGGGAGAGCTAATGGAGTACTCTCCGACCTCAAGAATGGCATTCTACAAGGTTCATCTCCAAGTAACACACTGTTTCTAGTTGCCATAACCGATATCCTGGAAAATATTATAGCCCCGATTAAAGCTAACATATATGCTGATGACTTAGTTACATATACAAATGGCAAAAATATGCAATCATCAACCAAACTTCTCCAACATGCCATAGGAAATCTTGAAGAATGGTCCAAGCGAACAGGACTTCAATTCTCTGCCAAAAAAACTGAACGCATCGTATTAATTAACCTTGTGCAATCAACAACTGGAATTCGTTGATAACATAAAATTTTTCGGACTCATCTTCGATAAAAAACTTCTATGGAAAAAACATATAGGGAAACTCAAACAATGATGCCATTCTTGGGGTGCAGACTACTTAACCCTGATGCACATGTATAAAGAAAGCTCGAAGTAAATGTGAAAATTGCAACATGGACCTAACAGTGGAACACCTTTTCACATGTCAACAACATCAACAAGAGATGAACGATTTGCAGCTAACCGGAGACATAACCACCATCCTAAATAGCGAATGGAATAAGGTGGTTGATACGGCCTGCATAAAAAAAATAGTTAGGAAAAATCGAAATCAAATTTCAAAATATTAACCTATAGAAAGCATATTTTCCAGATAAAACCAGCACGTTGAACATTGAATTATATTCGACAGATATTTTTGCGAGTAACCTTACAAAGGATAGTATTGCAGATGTTTCATATTCATCCAGCAGCAGAATCAGTCTGAAATCAATAGAGGAGATCAACCACAGACCGGTTTCGTTGCATCCTGCCTCGTTAGTGCAGGAAAGATGTGACCCAATGAGCAGATATGGTCTATTTTCAAAATGGAACTGATACTAGCTAGAAAACCTTTACTTCAGACGAAGATTTCTTACATGAAATCGAGCCACATTAAAAGTCAGTCAATTCTCAGACATAGCACCTTTTTGAATTGGATCTTTTCTGCAATGACGAGAAAGAATACCCCAAAACCGACCTGTAGGTAAGAGAGAGAATATACTTTATTGTAAGAGTAATCTTATGGACAAAGTTTCACTTAATCTATAATGCAGTGGATGTGTGAAAGCGAAGTGCATTTGAATCAATCAATTTTTACTTAATACATATAATCACTTTGTATATATAAAACATAGGAGTTGTACAGGATACTGGTGAATAATGAATAAATGTAATATATTTTTTTCGAAGATTATTTTCATAAAATTCTTGTATATTATAGTATGGTTTATCAATTAAAAAAACCTGTCACAGCCTTCTTGAAGCATTGTGAAGATTTTATTTTTTTTACATTCTTTGGCAAATGGTTGAACATTTTACAGCCATTATAGACAATGGAATCCTTTATGACTGATGTCATTGATATTGACAATCTGATGTTGTTGGATTGCCTTGTCATACAGTGGGTTGATGAGGATCAAAATTTGTTCAAATATTTTTTAATTAGACACTGTTTCCATCATCAAGATAGAAATCGCTGTTAGAATTCCATGAGCGGTAGAGAGTAATTTACAAGAGTCTATACGTTTCGATTTGCACATATCTTTTACTGCTCGTTTTTGCAAAATTGAATTATTGGATATCTCAGGTGACATTCAACCAGAGAAAAATAAACACTCTCAGCTGCTGTTGAACCAAAATCATATGCGACTACTCTGACTGCATAACAACCAGAGGACAGTTTTATTACACAAGGCATAAATATGGTCTCCAAATTTTAGTTTTCTATCGATATCACTCCTAAAAATGTTGAGCTACTTTTGTTCCCAATGATGTCATTCCCATTGGGTATATTGTCGAATTCACATCTGAAAGCTACTATATTAGTATCGTTGGATATGATTTCAGTTAAATCATTTGCATTATCCGATTGCCAAAAAAATGGCAGTAGCGTCTGCAAATATTGTGAATTTTCCTGAGATTTTTATAGATGAGGAACAATGTTGGTCCAAGTATTGAATCTCGTGGCACACCCTTATGTATTTTCCGAATTTTAGAGCGATGTTTTGTTTCCACCACCTGGCTACGACCTTCGAAAAATCGCAAAATACTTCAGCAGCAACCTCGCCACTATTGATTCCAGTATGAACTTTTTACACAAATGAGAAAATTGCATCATTGCAATTGCTTTTTCCACTTTGAAAGCTCAACTGTTCTTTATTAACGATTTTATGTTTCGACAGAAAGACAGTTATCCTTATTTTGACTATCTTTTCTATAAATTTTCCTAATGTATCCCTCCTCGATACAAACGTATTGAGGTTCAAACTGATTTGGATTTCTATTGAATTTCAGTTCGTCACAAAATATTTTCAGTAAGTAAATGTTTGGGAAAATGTTTCTACTTTGAAAACAATAATTCAAGGGCATTTTGAATCACTTCTTGGAAATTTACATTTGAATAACGGTCGAGAAATAGAAATTTAAAAAGTATTTTCTCAAAAATTAATCTCTCCTTGGAAAAATTTCCCTCTATTTTTAACGAAATTCTTGTAGCTGGGATGGAAATAACTAACCGTATTGATATTTCTATGAACTCTCATCGCAACAAGAGACATAATTTTATGCAAAAATTGGCTGCGTCGTCACATGAAGTTTTGTATGGAGATGCAGATGAGAAATTGAGAACAAATGCTTTCACCCGGAACTTCGAAATACACCAGTAGGTACTTTCAATTTAGATATTAATTTTATTTCATCAGATATGTGGAGCTCATGTTCAAACATAATATTTGTTTTTCGAAACATTTCAAAAATTCCAAAGTAAATATTGTAAAACAAATTAACTGAAAGGACAATTCAAGAATTCTGTATATCATGGTTTCTGATTAAATAATTATTTTTATATACAAACAGATCAGTTTGTCCCATTTTATTATGAAAATTCAACTCCTTTGAAACCAGGCGACTAAATCTGCTCATCAACATCAATAATAAAATAATTTCATGAATAAGCTCATTGGGCAAAGCCATTTTGGTCACTGTATTGTAATATATGCGAACATTTATCATATGCACATGTTGGAAGGGTAGCATAGGGACATTACTGTTCCTGGGGGAGCATCAAGTGCTCCCATTCAGTGGAAATAAAATAGTGCAAAGTTACGTATTTATTCCGTTTTCGAGTAATTTCATTTCTAATAATAGATTTTTCGTAGACAAAAAAGAATATGAACTCAAAACATATGTAATCAATATCAGTGACACTACAGTACTCTCACATATAATGATATTATGAATATAGAAAAATTTCAGATGTCAACCCATTTTCTATTGACCCAACTTTATATGGTTAGTGAAAGACATTAACTCGTCAGAAAGTCTGTTGTATTGCAGTCGTAGATAAAAAAAAATAGGGACCCTATTTTTCTGTTCAAGATTTCGTGACTTCATTACTGCGTCTTCAGGAACTTATGAAGAGAACAATACAGGTAACTAGTTATACGGTATGAAAAGTGGGGTTATTTACAAGAAACTGCTAAAACATTTGTGATCAGTGGATACATCAGTTTTCCTGTTTTATAAAGAACTCTAGTCGAAATACGGAATAGTATTTTTGAATATACACGAAATCAACCAACAAAATAATGTCGAAAGTTAGTAACAATATTCAAATTGGAGGCCTATAATGCTTTCCAAAGTTAGTAGGTGCAATCAAGGAAATTATCTGAGGCTTGGTAGCTTCGCTGACACCGTCTTGTCGCATAATTTCGTGTGTATGTTGAAAATAAATCTGTTGAAATCTGTTTTTCTGATAACCAGCTGGTTATCATACTTCTTTGATAGTGATAACCAAATCATAAGGAAAGTCCAAAACTGTGAGCAGTGGTTGGTTTTATCAGGATGTAAACAAGTGTACATAGTTCGAATAAACATTCACAATCTGACACAAAAATGGCATCATCAACATTGATGTTCTTGTAAGGGATCAATTATTCTAGAATAGGTCTGGTATTTCACATAGGTTTGCCTTTTATATTAAGGGATAAGAGAACTAAAACAAATATTATTCATCGAAAAACACTTTACTGTTTTTCAAAACATTACCCATGAAGATCTATGCAGGTTTGCATGCGTTTGAACTAATTGTCGGAGCACTTTTGCTACTCTAATTGAGATATCTCCAAAACATGTATTCTGAATGGAGCAACCGCTTCTTCAGGTGTCGAAAAACGTTGACTCCCCAGTTTGTTTTTCACGGCGAATGACTCAAATGACTCATCAAATCGATGTTTTGGGTGCTCAAAAATGCAGTTGTTTGACAAATTTTTTTGACAGTCAAATGTTTATGCAATATCAAATGTATGCTGATCCCACTAATGCCTAAGGTTGTCTCAATCTCAAGATAGGTCACTTGACGATCTTGCAGTATGAGTTCACGCACAGCATCATTGGTTTTCGGAACAACAACTGATTTTGGACGACCTTCACGAAATTCGTCTTGGAGTGAACTACGACCACGATTGAGTTCACCATACCATCGATAAACACTGGTCCTTGATGGAGCTTCATCGCCAAAAATTGAATTAAGTTCATCCATGCACTATTGCTAAGTTAATCCACGACTAAAGTTGTAAAAAATAATCGCACGAAAATGTTCACGATTCAATTCCATTTTTGGGTCGAGATGACTCTTTCAAGTTACTGTAAAAAACACAAATAGCGCTCGTATGTCATAACGTTTTGAGTACGTATAACCTCAAAAATGTCCAACTTTACGATAGAGCTGTCAGTTGCCAGATTACAACAGTAGGATTGCCAAATCCCAAAACATAAATTTAAGTAGAATTATTAATTATATTAGTTGTAGTTGCTTCAAAAAATATTTATAATATAGAATATTTCCGAATGGTACTCGGTTAAGCATTGAGAAGAGTAGTATTAGTAGTTACTGGATTTCGGATAAAAACTAACGATATTATTATTAAATCAAGTCAAGTCAACTCAACAAATTAATTTTATATCAACAATAAATAATCCTGATACATTGAAATGAATGATTTAATGAAACTACTTTAAAATAACTCAAAATTGAAAACTTATCTACATAATACTTAGATATTTTTTATATTTTCGGATTTGAGGGAAAACGAAATAAGCTTTGAGATCTATTTTGTAATAATTATTGAAACAGTTCTTGGCGGCACACACACATCCGCCACTAACAACACTCTTCTCCCTTTTAATCAAAATATTAAGGAAAACACTTTCTCGATTTCAGGTACAATTTGCACAATATCACAACGATGGAGCTACCAATCGACTGGCTCAATGCAACCGGCAACATGTCAATTAAAACCAAGATTAGGATACGCCACGACGATGCGCAATGGTCACAATTCTGATTGTTTACTATTCTGTGGTTGTAATATTGACTATTTCTGACAATCGCTCCCCTAATTTATAAAATACATAAGATGCGTCAAATGGCATATCTTTGTTAATTTCTGCTATCTCATTTCAATTTTTCTGCATATTAAGTATTTTGTATATGTATATGAACTATTACAAACGCTATTCATTGAATAATACAATTCGTTTCCATGGTTAGCCAGAGCACTGTAACAAATTAAGTAATCCTTTTTGATAACTTGACCATTTGATCCACCACATTTTTTAAATTCTTCTTTGCCAAAAAAAATCAACCTCAGGTAAAAATAACTCTCTGAGAAATCGGTGAACGTACTCTGTCACAACAGTTCACTTGAATTTTATCATTACCCCAGTATTCCACCCAACTCAATCAAGAACCTGATCTCGGATTCTCTTTTTGTTCTTCATTTCCCGATATCTTAGGATAAGAGAAAACACCGGGAAACACTTCACAAACAAATTTGCTTTCATCTCTCATTCAATTTGAAAAGCTTTCAAGTTTTAAGTAATCTTATCCCCACTCGATTTCTGGAAAACTCATTGTTTAAAACCTCCATTTGGATTGTCTGTTATTCTTATTTTAACATCGGGTTTTTTCTTCTTCAAGTCAAATCGTAATCTTGGATGAGTGACGGAGCGAAAATTGGTGAGTAATTCGATGTGGAAAAAAGTCCGCAGTGAATATCCATCTATCAGACGAATGTATGGCAAGCTGAAAATGAGGATCGACTTCAAGTCGGTGGCTTCAGATCTTTCTGGTTTTTACAAGCTAATGCGGAACTTAATGGTGTTATCACTGATATGCCAGAAATATTGAGCAAAAATTCATCACCGATCACATAGTCCATTGAAACTGTCGTGAAACAACACTAATTTTTGCTTTCGCGAGCTCCAGTGCAAGCTCCGCCCAGTCAGAGCGAACAACCGGAAAATGTGGAAAAAGTTGTTTTGCCATGATATTTCACTTTAGTTTATGAAAATTAAGAGGCGGAATATCATTTCCTAAGTGTAGAAAAATCTTTTGCAAGATTAGCAGTGTTCGTTTATTTTAAATAGGGAAAAAGTCGATTTTATGGAAAATGGATTTTTCAGTTATTTAGATAGGAAAGTCGAGCTTTCCTCTAAGAAGCATCGATAGAGTTTCTTAGCAGCTATTGTTGGACACCTGGATCGCGTTTCTAACGTGAAAGGGTCGAATTTCATTTAGATTTTGGAGTTGAAAATCATTATAATTTTTATACGCCATTTTCAGGCAGAAGGGCTAGGAATATCAAAAAAGTTTATTCAACTTTTTGATTCAGCATAGTGAGATTTACTCGAAAACGAGGAAAATGAAAATTAAGATTTTCAAAATTCCCGAAGATTCCCGAGTGTGCCCGAACTTTGTTTACCAAAAGCTGCACACCATGGGAACCACAGCGGACAATCAAGCGACAGGGGTTTGGCTAAGGAAAACGCGTAGGTCGTTCGGGGAATCACCTAGCGTTAGAGCTGACGATCGCTGATTGGGCGGAGAGAATTTGCCTCTTTCGCATGAGTATAGGAGCGTTCAAGAAGTGTTAGTTAGTCAACTGGAGAGCTTGAACGAGTGATACACGCTTCTAGACTTTGAAAAAAATTCTGAAGAAAATTTTTGGAGATTGAAATTTTTGGAAGAAATTTTTATTGGAACAAGCTGCGGTTACAGTTTGAACTCGAAAGTCGTTGGAACAAAAACAACAGCAACAACAATCAGTAGATTGCAGTATCTCCAGTCCTTTTTAGGGCTGGATTGAGAACTTTGAGGAGCGGCGAAGTGATTGGATGTTTTGGTGAAGGTGCTTTGAATTGTTCAGGTTCCTGTTGGCACTCCGCCAAAGGAAAGCAGCCCAAACCCTGTCAAGGAAAAGCAGGTCCTCACTGAAGTTGCTCAGGCTCAGGTACCCTGTGGATACCTAACGGTGCACAACGAAGCAGCGGTATATAGAGCTCAAATTTGAGGAGGTCAAGCCATAATTAGCTCAGTCCTTTGGTCTAACTTGAACGTTAGGACCTTTTCTTCAGGGCATCGAAACCTAACTTCTGAATCCTGCGAGTGACCCTCATCCTACGGTGCAGTTCAAGCGTTAGGCTTCTTGATCCTAAAGACTAGCTCAGTTCACCATGTAGGCCTTGGTTAGAAAAGTAACTTCATGAAACCTGAACCTGAAATTTCAGGAAAACCGTGAATCCTTCCCTCTACCTATTACCCAGTCAGAGTCATATTAGGGAAATTTAAAACCGAAATGCAGACTAGGGCAAGAACATCGCGAGCGGAACTTGCAAGCCATATGACAGTGCCACATCGCGAGGTCAGAAACTTCGACCCACTGGAATTCCTATCAGACAACTTCAGCTGCCTGAGTGCGACTTCTACAGTGCAGCGAGAATATCTCCTGGAATCTGTTTTTATAGGAAACAGTATTCCACGAACTCCAGCGGAGATGATCAGTCTGAGGCTGCCTCCTACCACCCGTCTGAGTTTCGAAAACGAGGACACCAGAACCTCGCCCTTGGTGTCACAGAGCGACAAACCCCTAGCACTTTCGGCTCATTTGCAAGGCGAACAGCTAGAGGAAACGAAAATTTCCAGAGAACAGAGTCCTCAAACTGCGATGATATACCGGCAAGTCATCAAGTATCAAACCGATTCAGGGCATTAAATACTCCAAACACGCTGAGGATGGATGCAGAAATTTTCGCCAGGGAACGCCTGGAGATATTACCCGAGAATGTACCTGGACCACACCTACGAGAAGGAAACACCAGGTCCCAGAGCGCGTCCCAATTAGGGCTCCGCGCAAGGCGAAATCTGTCGGCGCGATCCCCTATACTGAGATCTGCTACAGAACCGAAATTTCATTTTGATCCTTATGCGGAGCGAAATGAAATTTTTAACTGGAAACAAAAACCGACTGGAGTAGAATTTTCCATTGCTAACTTCAACTAGAATTCTGTGGAGTGGTGACGACGATGACTTCGAAAGCCAAACTTCGTGACGCCTGGCGTCGCGACGCCCCCAGGAGGAAACCCTTAGAGGTTTTGGGAAGACGAACGCACAGAGCATAGGCGCGCCGCACGTTTGGTACGAGCGAAAGACTGACACCCTAACGGAAGTGCTAGGGGCTGGAGGTAAGTGAAGCCAGAGAGGGCTTGGGGGTAGCTTCATGGCGGGGCTAGTACCCGACAACTACTTTTGATGGACGATGTAGGAACCCGGAGCTAGCTGGACAACTACAACTTCCCATCGTACCCAAACAGGAGCTCCTAAGACTCAGGTTTGGGGGGCCAGCCAGCCCTTACGGCATAGGGTGAGCGGACATGAGGGGTGCGGTGTAGGAGAACATGACCCCTCACCAAGCTGACTTAACCCTTACGAAGGACAGTTCTATACAAACGTCTTCGCTCCCGCACCACGCGCTCTGACGGGTTTGCTTGTGGGTGTCTCACGGAGCTGAAAATCACCTTCATTTCCAAAGCTTTCAAGGTTTTTCTCCACTTAACGGAAGTGAATTGCGTGATCACTCAATATTTTGGCATAGCAATATTTCTAAAATAATCCTTAATTAGTCGGTTCAAGATAGCAGACGTGGTGACACAGGAACACAAAGTGAATAGAACTCATTATTGCTAGAAAACGTATATAGAGAGAATACAGTCGTTAATAATACAAAACGTATTTTCAGATTTTCGTCACCTGGTCACTTTTCTTTTATATCGTGAAGCTTTTTATCTTCGTTTTGGTATCTATTCATTTCTGTCAAAATATTTTGGAATTTTGGTGAAAAATTAGACGGTCGTAAAATATGTAACAATTCATCTTCGGGAGTAGGTGATCTCGTAGCAACTTGCCTTGACAAAATATTTGTTACGAAATTTTTCTGCTCGATATATGCAACAAATCAAAATCAAACTCTTGAAGAGCTAATGCATACCGTGTTATTCGAGCTGACAATAACCGACACGTTTTCAGGTAAGTAATAGTCATGGTGTTTGTATAGATAACGGATTTTTATTCCAACAGGAAATTTCGGTGGTTTCTTTTTGTTAACGTGATTTATGTATTTATTCATTTATTTATTTACCCACAGTTTTCTACAGGACAGAGCCCAACTACAGAGCAGAAATTACCAGAACATAATAAATACATCAGAAATTTTACATACGGATATCAAGCATATACACATTTTATATTGCATAATAGGTGACAAAACAATTATTTAAAAAGTGAGATTTTATAACTGACAACTTGCAACTAAATACATCCAGATCATCGCTAACAGAATTTATCACTTCAAACATGGTATGGAGCAGAGAATTCTCCAGAACATTTGTGTGAGATGTTTTTATATAAAAAGTACTCGGGTGTCTAGAACAGAATCTGAGAATGTTAATATTGAACTTTTCCTATAATGATGGGCAGTCGACTATGCTTCTGATAATTTCATAGGTTAATACTTCACGCCTTTTTGCGAGACTGGAAAAGTTATGAATACTTTTTTGCCATAAATACCACTCGTTTTCGAGGATGCACGCCAGCGATTTCTTTAACATCATAAGGGTAAGCCATTTTCTCTTCAACCACTCTTCTAATTTTTTCATTATCAAAAGGATTACAGCAACCGATTGAGATTCCTCCATCGTCAATCGTCTTGACCTCAACCAGTTGAAAATTCTCGCATATTGGATTAATATGACGCAAAATGTCGTTCTTCGTTTGTGATACTTCCTGATTAGTTTTAGGACAAATAATTAAAGCTGGATTTGATTTACCTTTCAGTATCTCCGAGTACCTGCGTGGCTGAGGGGAAGACAGCGTTGACAAGTTTGTGAAAACTTTAACAAATTCAGATCCCATAGAAGTAACATGATTTCTCATTGCAGAAACAGCAGTATCTAGTTTGGATTCGATAACTCAATGCAAACGATCTTCATTTATTACATTGCATGAGTTCATGCAACTTGGGCATTTCCAGAATAGTCCCGGTACATTTTGCGAAAGTTGTCGATTTTTTTGATGCAGATAACATAAAACAAGTTTTTACAGCCTTCACAAGAAACGCTGGGTCTCATTCTGCTGATCGCTGAGAGACACGTACTTCAATTGACCACATTAGACAACCATTCAATTTTCAACACAGATAATACACAATGTTTTCGAACTGCACACAGTTGTCTCGTTGTTCTTATACGTAGTGAAACTCGGCAACACATCTGGTACCGCAATGAATTATTGAAACTTTTCATTTATTCAGAGCACAAAAAGTACTGAGTGTTAACTGACCCGGCGCTTTTCTCGCTGAAGCAGTAACCAAGACGACCATGCCACAACATGACTACTTAAAAATCTGAACACCTAAGCCCTTGTCAGATGCGTCAACTTGCAAACAAAAGCATATATTTCCTTCGGATGAAAAAGCAGGGTAGAATCCCCTATCTTTTTTTATTCTTTCAAATGCCTCTCACTCTACTGCCATCCATCTCTATTCAGCTTATTTTCGTGTCAATGCCGCCAATGGCTCGGCTACTGACGAAAAATTCTCATAAAACTCGCGATCATAATTTGCCAGCCCCAAAAAAGTCTGAAATTGTTCTCTGTTAGCTGGTGGCTCCAAATCTCGAAGAGCTTGACCTCGATTAGGATCAGGTTTATATCCTACAGGACTCAATATACAGGGTGTTTCAAAATCGATCCTCACCATTGGGATCTTGGAAACTATGAGAGATACGAAGATGGTTGAATCAAGGCAAAGTTGCGCATTTTCCTTACAAACAATATGCCTTCGAGAAGGTTCTGAAATTCCGAGTATATTCGGATATATCTGGAAAAAACAAATTTTGGAAAGTGGTTTTTAGTTTTTCTGGCTTTATTTCTCGAAGGATTTAAAAATGAATTGACTTTCACATTCTCACTTTTCCCCTGCTATAAATTTTATTCTTTCCTATGAATGCTACATTGTATTTTTTCTGTTTTGAATAGAACCGGATTTTACCTTTCCAATGATGAATTATTAATTATTATTGAAAAAATTGGAGGTATTGAAAAAAATTATTTCTTTTCATAAAAGGCTTTGACTTCGATGTTTCTAAATTTGACTTGCAATTTGTTACACTCAATAACATTTTGTTATTGTAGAAGTCATTGAATTTTTGGCGAAGAATGGCTTTCACGAATGAAGAATAAAGAGATATGATACAAATTTATAACAAATACGATAAAAACAGTGTAAGGACATCGAAAATGTATTTGAACTTGTATCCCGAAAGACAACAACTACATCGGAATATGTTCAAGTAAGTTATCGGATGAAAATCTCACCAAGTTTGGTTCATTTGAAAAGCCTAGGAAAAAATATGGAGACAGATTGAACCAGGAAACTGAAGAAAATTTGATAAATGAGGTATGTATGAGGTAAGTTAGACATTGTGTCCTTCTCAATGAAAATTAATAATTTGCAGATAAACATGAACCCGGGGAAATCTACACGTCAAATTTTCTCCGAATTGAAAATTTGGCATACAAGTGCTTGAGAGACATATAGAAAAAGCGGTTTCAAATGTTACAAAATACACATTTTCAAAAAATTGCATCCAGATGATCCCGAAAGGCGATTAGAATTTTGTAATTGGCTGATAATAAGACCTGATTCTCCTGTTTTCCTGGAAAATGAAATTTGGACAGATGTAAGCACTTTTACAAATTGTGGGATATTTAAGCGAAATAACGAAAACATTTGGAGCATAAACAACCCCAGGCAGTGGGGTAGTTTATGCTCCAGAATTGAGAAATTCAACCTCAAGTGCGATTTACTATTAATGTGTGGACAGGAATTCACAAAGAAAGAATTTTGTGTCCTCATTTATTTGACGGAATTCTGAATGAAGAAACCTATCACCAGTTTTCAATGTCGATTTTCGAAGAATATTCGGATGAACTACTTTGACTAACTATAGCAATATCTGGTTTCAATATGATGGTGCTCCACCGCACACTACCAGATGAGTATCTGATCATCTGACTGAAAGGTTTGGTGATGAATGGATAGGGAATAATGGGCCGGTGAGGTGGCCAGCAAGGTTTTCAGACTTAAGTGTTTTGGATACATTCTCATAGGGTACACTGTAAAAAAGTGTTTATGGTCAGTGGGAATATCAAAATATTGAGGATCTTCAACAGAGCATTGTTAAAGAGTTCGGATAATTGAGGAGGAGAAGGAAAATTATTCGTGCAGTGACTAATATTCGAAGAAGGGCACAGTTGTGTTATCGTGAACAAGGCCAGTGTTTTGAGCATTTGCTGTGATTTCCTTTTGTTTTTTCATTTCAGTTAATTATTGTTATTTCCTTTCATTGAAAACGACACAATGTCTAATTCACCTCAAACACACCTCATTTATCAAATTTTTATTGTTGATTCTGTTTCTGTATTTTTTCATTGTCTCTTCAAACGAACCAAACTTGTTGAGATTTTGATCCAATAACTTGAACATAGTTCGATGTAGTTGTCGTCTTTCGTGATACATTTCCGATGTCCTAACACTGTTCGATCGTATTTGCATTGAATTTGTATTTATCATATCTCTTTTTTCTTTATTCGTGAAAGCCATTTTTCGCCAAAAACTTGTTTGTCATTGAGTGTGAGAGATCGAAAGTCGAATTTAGAAACATCAATGTCAAAGCCTATCATGATAAGAAATAATTTTTTGAAATATCTCCAATTTTTCGAAAGAGAATGATAACTTTTGATACGTTATTGAAAAGGTAAAATGTGTTTCTATTCGAAACAGAAAGAATCCAATGTAGCGTTCACGAGGGAAAATAAAGTTGATGATGTTGGCCGGAAGACGAAACGTCGGATAGCAAATCTGAAAACACCATTATGTAGCAAGAAAAAAATGGCAAAGTGGAATTGCATATTCTTACGAATCCTTCGTAAAATAAACCCAGAAAAAAATTAAAATCATTTTCCGAAAGTTTTGTTTTTCCGGATATCTCCAGACATACTCGGAATTTCAGAACTTTCTCAGCAGCATATTATTAGTCAGGTGAATGCGCAATTTTTTCCCAATTGAACCATCTTCGTGTCTCTCATAATTTCCGGGATCTCAATGGTTAGGATCGAATTTGAAACACCCTGTATATATCCTCAAAATGGCATTTGTTCCTGAAAACATGAACATTTTTCCACATTGAGTGTGAAACCCGCTTCAGCTTAACGTATTAATACCATATCTAAATGCATCAAATGTTCTCCCACATTTTTAGACGTTATTGAAATATCGTTCATGAAAATGGTTGCAAAATCGTCGAATTCCGATCCGAAGCAACAAACAAAAACATTAACGCTCGAAGTTTATCCGGAAAGCAAAAAACCAAAACAGTAGGTCGTACCGTTGAATTTGAAACCTGTGTATTCACGCGAATCCGGTGCGAGAGGAATTTGATAATACCCGCAAGTAAAATCTACGGATGACATGACTGAAATATTTTCCATTGATCCAAAAATATCTTCTATTGGTTTCGGCGAGTCATGTTTATGCACGATTAATTTATTCAAAAATCTTGCGTCTAAGCATAATCTTTCGGAATTGTCTTTCTTTAAAGCGGCCATTAGTGGAAATATATCGGAAGTGTCTAACTATTTTCTGTAGCCGTTCGATGTGCGAAAGCAATCGGATATTGCTTCAAACAAAATTCACGTTCCTCACGAAGACAAATTTTGTAACAATATTCCTTAGTTCTACCAGGGCGATTCCAAAATACATTTTTATGTTCATTTAGTAATTCTGCTCTGCACTGAAGAAATTCAATTTTTCGAAATAATGAATTCGGAATCAATATATATCACTTTTCACTTCAATTTTGATGACGGTGTACATCGTTTTTTATACGGAATAGCTCAAATAATAATTCGACCTTCACATCTATTCTCATGAAACAATTCTTACTCGGGAACCTCTATCCACAAATTTCGAAACTTCATCATTATTAACTGCTCCTCTAAATCTATTTTTGCCGAGCATTTTCATGAAAAATCAATTTCTGAAATAATAAGATAAACCAAATCATGTATTATTGAAAATTTGAAAGAAACTGAATGTTTTATAACAGAAAAAGTTAACAAGACCTGTTGTTCAACTTGACGCTGTTCAGCCTTAAACGTCTCTACTACTCTCACTGCTGAACATGAGAATGTGGGTATTTCGTTCCAAAATGAAAACAGCTGCTTCCAAATATCCATCTTGATACAACAAATCATACTCCCCGTATCCAATAAGGCAGAAAAATGAAAACAATAGACTTCAATTATAGGGGATCGCAAAGCGTCACGTATATGTTCCAATTCACAAACTTCTAATAAGTCTTGTTCAACGTTACTTAGGCACTGATCAAATCCTTTGGTTATTGTCCCCACACCAGGTCCTGCGTTTCGTGAGGATAATTGCCGTTTCTCCATCCGGGTACCTTCTCGACATACCCCAAATCATCGACAACTTTTAGTTTCATGATTCCCGCACATGTATTATTTTCACGCACAAACTTCCAATGATCGTGTTCATAAACATTTTTTCCATTCGAAATCTGCGATCCAGTGTAATTTTGAAATGATCAAAATTTATTTTTCCTGGGAAACTGCATATTCTGTACGTTTTTGTCTTGTACTTGTGATCGAAAATAATATTCTGCTTGTCGTAGCCGATCCATAGCATTCAATACTGATTTTGTACCTACTAAAGCTGATGAAATGTTGAGCGGTAAACCCCTTGTAATTTTTTCCATTATTAATGTTTCCGAATAAGGTGGGAGCAGATATTTAGTCTCCGCTACTAGCTTCATTAAATGATTAACAATAGATCCATCCTTATATTTGTCGATTGCAGTTTGAGTTTCACGTCTGATTGAACAGTCTTAAACCAAAATTGCTCAATGAACGCACTTTTGAATAATTCGAAATTAGTAAAAAAATCCCACAAGACAGCTTCCCCTTTGAATTGATTTGCCAAGATAAACTTCAAATTCTGAAAAGGAATATTTTCTGCGTGCACACACAACTCGAAAAGCTTCAAAAATTTTATAGGGTGAACAGATTTATTGTCGAACACTGGGAGCCTTTTGAACGATTCAGGAACTTGAACCGATTGATTAAAATTTGAATTATTTTGGTAAGGTAAGTGATTAACATTTTGTTCTGTTTGTAATAATTGATTCAATAAATCATTCAATTGATTTTTACTGTTAACTGCTCGAGATCCAGTTTGATTGAATTGATTTGCAGGTTGAGAGGAAGTTTGCGGATCAACCCCTAAATTTTGCCCTCTCAGTGTATACGGTGGTGGGCGCGTCAACATATCCCGGAAAATTCTGAGATTTTTGACACTCAGGAGAGTTGATAGTTTGCCTCGGATGTGGTACGGAACAAAAAAAGAATGAATGTCGCCTACCTTGGTGATGACTATTAGGAGTTTCCAGCAAATTTGAGTTCAATCTTTCCATTGCTCCTACTTGAGCTTCTTCTTGAACAACTCCTGTTGGATTCCTGTCGCCGTTATGTCTATTGCCAGTTTCCTCGGGGATTGCGCCTCATGCCTCGTATGTTGTTCTACTCCTAAGGTTATTCCCATTGTTGTTTCTTTCAGGTGTTTAATCCAAAACCATTTTTTCGCTATCACCCTATGTCTGGACGCCAAGATGTATCAGGGACAAATTTTGACGAGGTTCTGGGTAATAGCAGATAATTTATTCTGGGTGGTTTCGTTTATTTATTATTTTCAATTACGTCTCCCAGAACTAAATATCAACCAATTCCAATATTACATTCATTTTAATGAAAAAATCACTCACCTAATACCAAGAAGAAAACATCGCTTCGCAATATTCAACAAAGAGATTTTCTCCCAAAGGGCTGTCAGCTTGGTTGACCAGTATCAAAATCTCTCAGACTCAGGTTGGAAACCAAAAAACGAAATTTCGAACAATAACAAAAAATAAACAAAAAACCTTCGTCGCCCATTCTAATATCAACTACTCATTTTCCAGATGGTCAACTAGTACCGTCTAGTGGTAAATAGCATAGAATACTTCCATATGCTACAATATGCTTACCAAAATAGATGGTCACTTCAAAGACAGAGCCATTGAGAACAGATACACCAAACTAAAGGAAAAATATAAGCTCATCTACAACAAAAAACTCAGGGTAGTACCCCTTTTTCGATATTGAGAGTGATTCGTCACAAGAAACATACTAACTGAGAAAAACTACACTTATTTTCCTCATTTTCCAGCAATAGCTTTCACATCACTACTTCAAAAGAACATTAACGGATACTACAACCTTCCTATGCTACAAATGCTAATATCAGAACATAATCTAGAATTATTCTGCCTGCAAGAAACTGATTTCAAAAAGGAACCCAAAGATACAAACAATCACCAATTATCTCTCTCTCTCTCTCTCTCTCTCTCTATTATTGGCTTTTGCTTCCAATTTGGCGCAGTAGGCCAGCTCTATTCGGGGAGGTACAAAAGTCTTGCTTTACGCAATATTGCACCCCTTTTTGAATCTTCTTGAATTTTCTTATTTTGCAGACACGTCTGCTAACGGTGAATATATAAAAAAGTAATTATCTTCTTTTAAAAGGTTCAATTGTTGCAATCCAATTATTTAATTCCACTTTAGCATTCCCACGTGGACATCCGGTCCACCCCGGCCTCCAACCGGCGTGAATGAGAGCACTATTTCTTTTTTAAAAACTTAAAAACTCGTTATTATTAATTTTAATATTTGATGGTGGCACGTTTAAAAAACGGCGGACATTCACAACACGAAATGAGTTCCGCAACCAACAATGGCGTCCGCGTACCCTCTTTGTGGACGGTCGTTGTCAG
>WOGR01000846.1:0-22500 GCA_015342045.1 Leptinotarsa lineolata
CAAATCGGCCTCTAAAAGCAATTCTGCCAAATGGGACATCAAAAGATATGCGAAATGTGGAGCCGTCTAGGAATTGCCATTAACTTCAAATGTTTCTGTGGAAGCACTGTTCATTTATTTTTATTTTTTCACTAGCCTATGTTGTGGAAGCAAGGTAAAGTAATGTATAGTATTTGGATCAAATTGAACCTATTTTGAATATATTTGGTTCTTAAAATCAATTTATTTTTGTTGGTTGGATATTTATAATGTGAATACACTAAAGTTGACTAACGTAGCAACAGGTATGCGCAAATGGAGTCACCAGTGAGGTGAGAACTATCACGTGTGGAGTTCCACAAGGAACTGTGTTGGGATCAGTATTATTCACTTTGTATATGAACAGTTCATTGTCTATGAATATGTCTATGAACAGTTTTCAGCTTTGCTGATAACACAACGATACTATATGCAGCGCGTTGCTGGGAAATGGTTTCAGTACAATGAATTGACGCTCAATATGGATAAAACTCGTTATCTTCCATTCACATCATACATTAATAATTCACCTAAACTGGGAAATCTGTATGTTGATAAAAGTACGACAATACCAGAAGCAGAGTCTGTGAAGTATCTCGGTATCATACGCTGGGACAAACATACTAATTATATAACATAAATGATTAGAGGTCTTATTGGTAGATTCAGATGCTCAACACAATTTTTGGATATACATCACTTGAAAAAAGTATATTTATTACTCATTTATCCAATCCCAATTGACATACGTAATAATGGACTGAGGTGGAGTACAATAAAACAACAACACGATTTCTTGGAATAAATACAGACTCTAAACTCAAATTTGATCACCACATTAACAATCTCTACAATAAGTTGTCATCCGGATGTTACGCAATTCGAGTAATCGCTAACGATTTAGATCTAAACGCAGCTAGGTCTGCATACTTTGCTTTAATTGAATCTCATTTGAGTTACGGAATTGCATTTTAGGGAGCATGCTGCTCTTACCTTCATGAAAATGTTTTTGTATTGCAAAAAAGAGCTCTGAGGTATATATGCAGAAAACGTCTGAGATACTCTTGTATACTTACAACAATATCACTGTACATTCTAGAATCAGTCAGTCTGATATATAAAAATAAAACACTTCTTGAAACAAATGATAACTACTTCAATACTCGGCGAAGCAATCATCTCAGATTACCAAGACCATCCACTAATATAGTTGAAGACTCAATAATATATAACGGCATCAGAATGTATAATCACCTACCCACAGCCATTAGGGACACTATATGTCTCAGGCGATTCAGAAGAAATACAAAAAATCCTAGTACAACAAGCTTGTTATAAGCTAAAGGTAAATGTATTGTAAAAATGGATTCTGAGAATTATTCACAAAAATAACTTACCTTTTTCAGTAACGATTCTGAGAATTATTCACAAAAATTACTTACCTTTTTCAGTAACGAACTCTTTCTTTTGAGTGGAACACTAGATACAATTTATATTGCCAAAATGTTATTATGAACATACACAAATCTGAAATTGAACTGAAAGCCATTGATCATAGTTATCCCACTCGAAAAAGAAACACAACTGTGTAAATTCCCAAATGTGAAAAAAATAATGGACAACGATGTTCACGTTTTTAGGTCATACACTGACCTCCAGAACTTAAATTGATTTACAACATCAACTTATTCAAACATAAACTCAAACTTTGGATGCAAAACACTGAAAGACTGTTTTTTAGTAATATATTCAACAACAAAATCTAATGAAAACATAACTTTTGTAAATCATATATTATTTCATACTTTAGTCTGAATATATAATGATGAAATTTATGACTACGACAAAATGCCTCGATTGTGATATAATTTTCTCGAATTTGACAATCTTACTTTTAGTGTATTCATTATTCAAATTGAACATTGAAGTTTCCGCTTTCGACAAAATACCCCGATTTTGACACAAATTTCTCGAATGTGACTCCACATTTCTACGGTATATATTTCAATCATAAATGTTATCGTCATTTTCGCTTTTATTGCTTATATTTTGATTATAAATGTTGTCAATATATTCATCTATTTCACTATTTATGTATTATCATCTTTCTATACCATGCTTACTAAACGTTTACTTACTTCGTCTCACTCACGCACAAGCAATCTCTGGCGTCTGTGAGCATACTTGTTTATTATTATATATTTATTGATTTTAATAATTTTTCTATTTGAAATAAACGGGTTTGACTTTCAATTTGAATTTTGTTTTACTAACTTTGAAACTGTTCTCTATTTAAATGTAACAGGGTACACTTTTAGACATACATCAATGATTTTGGGTACAAATTCACGGAACATTTTCTCATAAAAGTTTCCACCAATTTTAACGGATCTCTGATGCGAATCTGACGAACAGCGAAATCTGCTGCAAGTTGTTAAATTGTGATTGTCATGATTCTTTCAAAATAAAAATCCTAGAATCCTCTTAGACTTATATGAAATGCAACATACATTCCTTCTAGTGTCCTTGAGACTTTTGGCTTTTTTGGAAATGTGAGCTTTTTTATAATTATTTTTTCCTACTTCCGTGAAGGAGATGAAATATTGACAGAATATTATTTTATTGTTGTACATTTTGATATTTCTCCGATAAATTACGTTATTTTTCCTGGAATGAAAGAACCAACATGTTAATATAATGAAAATAGTAGGTAACTACTACGATCAAAAAAACCACACATGAAATATATTTCTGTTCCATATTCATTCAAAACTGATTTCATCCTGCCCAAATCTGCCTCAAATATCGATTAGTCGTGAAATTTAATTGCTTTGTTGGAATTTTTGTTTCATTGTTTCATTGTGGAATGTGACAAAATCTAACCGTTACTTTCATTGAAGTTTTGGAATCACTCGTACCGGCTTCATGCTCTATTCAACATGTCCTAGTTATAAAATTGGAAAATTGGTTTATTTTCCAGCTATTTAGTGTGACTAACCCAGAAGTAAGATGTCATTCTTTAAATCACTTACACATTCAATATTGAAAAAACTTTTCGTTTAATTTTTTTCTCTTCGAATTACGCAGACTCTAACCAGACCACTCTGTTAAAATAGTTGTTCTGATTGATGTGAAATAATGCCTTTGATACTCCCGAATCTCAAGATCATACCGGCTTATAGCACTAAGGCAGAAATCTAACTGGAAAAATTGCGAAGGCTATCATCCTTGGCTCATTGTGTTTGCTGTGTAGGGGAGTGATAGCTCCCCCACTGTGTGGAATATTGAAATATCCTTTCTTATTGCACATCAAAAACATAAAACGAATCTACGAACAAAATTTCAGTCTCCGAAAATATAGCAGTACCGAGAAACAGTGCTGAAGAGGTAATTTTTATATGTAAACGCGCCCCTTTTATTCCCCGTGGGGGTGCCTCAGTTGAACTATTCAAAATTCTGTTTTTATTGCACATCTACAACACAAAACGAACCTACATACAAAATTTCAGCCGCCGAAAATATAGCGGTACGTAGAAACAATGATGAAAATGTAATTTTCATATGTAAACGTGCCCCTTTTACCTCAACTGGAGAGGCCCAGTTAGAAAATTTTCAAATCCTTTCATAGTGCGCAACTAAGACCTAGGAAGTACCTATATACCAAATTTCAGCTCCCCAGTACTCACAGTACGTAGGATGAATGAGTGAGTGTTAAGTGAGTGCTTTCGCATTTATAAGTATAGATTAAAAAGGAATGTCTCCCAAAACAGTTCCTTGAGAAACATCATATCTTATTGTTTGATAGCCATTCAGAGACCCATTGAAGTTGACGTTCTGTTTTACATTGTTTGAATAGCTATGAATACAATTTGTTTGTTGTTCTCCCAATGTCAATATTTTCAAGCACACTTATTGAACTGTTTGTGATGGTCAACTGTGTCAAACGGTTTGTGATGGTCAACTGTGTCAAATACTTTTGCGAAATTGATTTAAACACAAAGTTTTTTGCCCATTGAAATATCAGTTTGACAATCGCTAGAATTTACTGAGATATAATTTCATGCTTCATTTTTAGAAATATTTTGGCCATGCTTGATATAGGCGAAATAGGACGAAAGTTTTTCACATTCATCCTATTAAGCACTATGTTTTAAAAGAGCCTCAATTTGGGTGATTTCCAGAATGTCTGGAAATGAAGAATGTTACGAAACCTATTTCTGTTTATGATATGAAGAATAAGAAATGTATAAACAAAATATGTGAAACCCTTCATGTGAATTGTAAATCTGTAGATTTATAGACATAAAGTTCTAGTGGGTATAGTCCCAGTAACTGATATTGTGCGCTCTTGAAGAGTGTCGGCTTTTTCAAAGGATATAAAAAACAATAAAGAAATATGAACCGCCTGCCAGCTATAGTCCTCGTGAACTCTATAATTGGCGGTTCGCATTGGATACTTGTTACTAACCGAGTTTTATGATTGGTTGACGAGTCGTGAAATTAAATTCGAAATTATGTTACAGTGACGAATAGAAATCGGTGAATGCGAGAATGGTTATCGTCCTTCGTCTCGGGAATTTTCAGTTCAGCCTCTGATCGCTATTGGAGTATTTGAATTCGATATTGGCACGATATTACTTAAAATTTTTGTTATCTGTTTAATATGTGGTATCCTTGGACAAGTACTAATAGTAATACCGAGTGTGATAACAACGCAGACTTTTTCCAGTGTAGTGAAACACAGAGAGTATGTTTCAATGTATATAAAAATCTACATCTCAAGTTTGGTTTCGAGGAAAACAAACTATTACAAGCAACATCAGATTTGACCGAAATTCCTTACTCAACTGTACGTAAAATAGTCAAAAACAAACCTTATGAACGCAAGACGCGATGTGATATAGGATTACCAAAACCTTTAATGTTCATCTAATAAAATCATTGAAAAAAACAATATACTGATTTCGTTTTTCAATACTCACTTCTGATTATATATGAATCACAATAGCTAACGAAATCAGTTAGCTCCCTAACTATATTATTAAAGGAGAACTTTTGAAAAGTAGGTTGCACTATATCGTTTACTTGAACTATACCTACCTTATCATGCTTTTTGAGAATCTTCCTGAAACCAACGTGGTTCAAAGTCTGATAATTTTGCAGTAAAATCAAACTCAAATAAAATTCGCTGAAAGCTAGTTTGAGCTCTTGCATTTTTCGAACTGGTATATTCTTCTTCTCGGTTTTCTTCTTTCCCATATTCAATTGTTTGACGGAGTCTATCAATTCGCTGTTCAAATTGGCAAACTTCCTCGTCGCCTCTGCCAATTTCTCCGCGTAAAATGTATTGATTTTCTTCAGTTCTTTGTCACAGTAATGGAAAAACTGCTCATCGAAGTTTGCAAAATGCCTCGCTACGACTTCTGGTTCCACGCTTTCGGCGGACGGCGCTTCTTCTACAGCCATGTAAAGCATGGCTTTCATTTCCTGAAAATTGAAAAATAACCATTTCCACTATATTGCTCCAAAGATAGAGATACTCTTTTCCAAGTGTTTGTATACTTATAATAGGAAACATTGCTTAAATATATTCATAAAATAGAAATATATACCTAATAAAATACAATAACTTATTTCCAAACAAATTGCATACTAATGATACATTTAACTAATTAGTAACATGGTGAATACATTATTTTGGGTTGGCGTGTTTGGTTCGCTGAATGTGGAATTGATCCCAACTTTAGGAAGATGGATGTTCACTGAGTATGGTCTGATTCTTGACAGGAATCGTACGTTAAAAACAAAGATCTTATTTATCCTTAGCTTGTATAAATTTCGACTTTTGAGGGCTGTCAGGATCAGGATCGCAGCTGATTAACGGCAAAACCTATTAATTCTTGTTCCAGTTCAATACTTTATATTGCTCAAACGAAGAGAACTTTTTCCCAAAGAATAAAAGACCATAGAAGTAGTTTTTCTACCAAACCATCTAGCATGAGTTCAATCACGATTATGAAGTGTTACGTTTGAAAGAGACAGGTTTAAAACTAAAAACTCAAATAACTTTTTTTAATACATGTCCATTCAAATTAGTTTGTAAAATTTCTTTTCCATGTGTGAATTTTCAATTAGTTCATACTCAAACTCAGATGACATCATCAGTTATTAAGTAGGTAGAAAGTAATATTATTCAAATATGTTTTTATATAAAGCACTAATTAGGAAGAATTTAGTGAGTATAAATACGACTGAAGAAGATATTGGAAAGTGAAACACAGTTTGTGGTTTTGTAAACTATTCAGTGAAAATCTCACATCAATTTTCACCTTTCAGTAAGCTCTAAGAAATGTGTCATCCCACTTACTAACATCAGGATGAATTGTAAAATGATATTGATAATTCGAAACTCTTTGTATTGTCCACATTCTTTACTCATATACTACTCATACTATATCATACTCTATATTTAACTAATTGGAGTCGCTTTATTAATTAAATCAGATAATTATTCAAATCTTTACAAGACACTTAGTCTAATAAATTTACTGCCTAAATTCATTTGCAATTCCCAATATTTACCTTGATTCCAAGGAATAAATTATGTTTGAGCTAAAAATTATTACCTGTGCAAGTTCAAATAGAGTATGTTTACCTTCAAATATTAGTTATTAATCAAGTTCACAAGTACGCTTATTAGAAAATGACTTGCTCGTATTCAATATTATTAGAATACAGTAAGCCTTCTTGGCTGCACTGCCTCCAGATTCAAATTTTGTACCGAAGAAGTTGACAAGTTTTTGATATCAAGGCCGTAGCCAGATGGGGTTACAGGGGTTAACCCCCTCCCTCGAAAGCTCAATGAAAAAATTATAAAACTTACTTTGATTATTGAGTAATATGAAACTGTTTAAGTGTGTTGAATTGAAGCCTTACAATCAGCTCTCAAGAAATATTTGGTACAGTAACTGTGATATGATTTTTTTTCACTTAGGACTTTATGTGTAATATTCTTACATAAACTGTTGCAATATTTCCTTTATGTATTTTTTCAAATTCAATAACCTTTTTATATACATTATTTCCAAAATTAATTTAATGGTCTGAAGTCTTATTGTATATTATGTTCCTTATGTAGTGTTCAATAAATCATCAATACTAATATTTATAATCAGTAAAACATTTTAAAAACAAAACAAAAAATAACAGACTTTTTACCTCTCCTTATATCATGGAAAATTATTAAAGAGGCTCGGTGATTTCTGATTGCCTAGAGTTTATCTACAGTGCACTGAATGATAGAAATAATGTTCTAGGAATGTTCTGTGACTTCAGTCATGCTTTTGATACTGTTGATACATTTGATACTATTAATCATGAAATTGAAATGGTTAGGAGTCAGGGGTAGTCTGCTTCAATGGGAAGCATAATACTAAACAAACAGAACACAGATGACAGTAGTGAATAATATGAAATTAGATAAAAGAATAATGAATACAGGAGTTCCACAGGATTCAATCTTGGTACCACTATTGTTTATAGCTTTCTAAATGCTGTATATCCATTGGTTGGGAAAGGGATCAAAAATGTTTTCATAAATGAACAATGTAGGTTTTTGCCAACGTTTCGGACTTTATTAAATCCAACATCAGAGCTCTATAATAAAATAATTTCATAAGGAAACAGTATACCTACATGCCAATACACAATGCAGATTAATATAGTTTTCACTAATCTCATATTTTGTAAAAGAAAAACAAACAGGTGGACTTACTAAACATTAGTTTATCCATGTTGAAAAAAAAAACGTTGAAAATATATAAAACAGACAACATAGGTACGAAAACAAACGTACCTAATTTCATATTTCCTGGTAGGTACCTTACTATTATGAATCTGACTGTTGTATATATAATTTTTGAAATTAGTGAAATCTTATTACTTCTGAGACTTCCTATTGGATGCTGAATACTTGTAATTTCACATAATAATATTAATTTATTGTTTATAGCACGGACAATGTAATGAATATATCTGATTTCATGGAAGTTTTAGAAATACATGTTTTTTTATTTCGTTATTACTGAAAACTATCAATTCCTGTACGTAGTATATTCAAGATAAAATCTAAATTTCTACATGAATTTTTCCACTTAGAATTAACGTTTAATTGTTTATGACTTTTTATAACTCAAGACTAGGTACATGAATCCTAAGGCTAAAATATAGCAAAATATAAAGAAACATTAAATATTTAGGACAGTAAAACTATATTTTACTGAAATTCCAGTTTGTAAAGGTGCTACTTCTCATCATTTGTGATAATTTTTGACACTTCAAATGTGACAGTTTCAAAAAAGTTCATATCAGATGTAACCTATAAAGTGGACTTTCCAAATAAAAATAATTTACCAAAAATGTACTGACCTCGTAATTTATATATTGCTTTCTCCATTCTGGCGTGATGTGTGCGGTAAGATGTTCAGCAAATTTCATACTTCAATTCCTTTCCAACAATGTCATTCAAGGAATAAATTGGGTAATAAAAGCAGGGACTGACTATGTTAGAGATCAGTAACTCAATGACGATAAATTCAAATTAGTTCAAAGATATTAAGAACTTGTCTTATCTGAATATAAAGGTGATAATCATATTTGTAAACAAAACATTATTTGATCATTAAATAAACGTCTTTGAAGTGGTTTGTGTCTTTGTAAAAAACATCAAGGGCCTGTATATTCAACCGCTTCAGTGGGTTAACTAGAACTGGGAGTCTATGGAACTGGTAAATTTTAAGATGAATTTCTGTAATAAAAATTATTTTCCTAATACTCTTTACTAGTACTCTTTGACATTTTTAGTCAGATGGAACTATGTCAGGTTTCAGGTATGCCTGTGCACAGCCACTGTAATGTTTATTTTCATTTCGTCTTTCTCTGTCTCACTTCATACTTTCATCACTATATTCCTTTCTAAGATAGTTACATGATAGTAATCTCAAGAACTCAGATTATTACATACAACCCCGTGAATAACATAATTATTACTCTGATTATTGGTAGTGCCTGAAAAACCAACCTGACGGTTAATTACAGTACAAAAATTTATATTAAAAAGTGTTTATAATTACGGAAGAGCAAAAAGAAGGTCACATCATTTCATTTATTTTTTGAATAATTCCGACTTTGAAATTCAAAGTTGAACAGTAAAATATGTTATTGAAAATTTAGGATTTTCTCTGAATTCAATTTATATTGCAGATTAATTCGATTTGAAAAATTCAAAATTCAGATTTCTCGTTAATATACCTAACTGGAACTGGTGAATTCATCGTGGTAAATGTAATTTCACAGTTCGAATGACAATGGTTAAGCTATATAATTTAAAAAATATTTTATTTCAGAACATTCTGAAAAAGACTATTTCACTTGACAAATTGGTTTAAACAAGGGTATATCAGAATGTCAACGACGTGAATCCACAAGTATTCATTTTATTTTCTCTAAGGGCCAGTATGAGGATTTCTTTTGGAGCATTTTTACTGAGATGGTTACTCTGATATTTGATATTAATGTCAGTTGTCATGAATTTTGAGATTTTTAACCTCGGTATGGTCCGAAACTCTCGGAGTAAAAAAATTATATCATCACTCTGAATCCGAAACTAACCAAATCCTAGTTATGCGTCCTAAAACTAATTTCTATACTATCAAATTCATGAAAAAGTGATGACATTCGGAACATGGTTTCCTGAAAATCGATGAAACGTCAACCAAATACTGTCATATTGAGTTTTATTTGAAAGTCGTTTCTATTATATTTATGTCCTACTCAATTTTCTTGATATTTATTTGAGGTGCTGAACTGACTATCACTGTTTGTTGAAGTTCATTCAGACATTCAATACAATTTAGAGTCAACCAATCATAATCAAATATCTTTCAAATTGACCCATGAGTGAGTTTATTGTATTAGCGGTGAAATAATAATTTACGCAAAAGTTTGTTTGAACTTCAATGGCCGGGTTTGACACTTCAACTCTCAGTTATGATATGTTAATTGTCAGTTTTGATGCGTTAATTGTCAGTTCAGGTGCATGGACTGTCAGTTGAAAGTTTCTCAAAAAGTAACAAAATGGGTGAAAACGTAACTTGGTAATTTTGAACGTCGAAACGTTACATTTTGTTACCAAAGTAACACCAGGAACAACACTGGTTTCTTGGTGAATGTTACAAGTTTGAACTTCCTTTGTCTAAAATGGTGTTAACAGGTTCAAAATCTATGGAAGTACAAATGAAATTGAATTGAATGATAAAAACATTGATGATAATTCTGAATTTACATACACTTGTGCTTCCATAGAACCTGTTAATACAGTTTTAGACAATGGAAGTCCGAACAAACATTCATATTTAACTTGAAATTCTCAAGACTGTCAAAAACACATCACAATAAAGTGCATGGCTGTCTCTAGACTCTAGTTTGAGTTCGTGACCTCTCGTGATTTTCGCCGATCCCTTCGCTCGCTTTACTTTTTATAATTTCGTTTACGTAATAAGTTGCAGGTTCATTTTAGGCGAAAATAATCTCAAGTTTTCAAATATGTCTGCATGGAGGCAAGCTGGATTGAAGTAAGTATATAACTACTGGTGAAAATTTTATATTATCCATGTACAACTATACTAGACTCCTTGAACTTATTTTTTAGTTTCATCAAATATATCATCTATCAGATCATACTGTTGTCCTTAGATCTCTGAACTTTTCTAGTTTCATTGAATATTTCACCCCCTAATCTAACGTATCATACTGTTGTCCTTAAATCACTAAATCTAAGTAACCATTCCTTGGACAAAATTTGAATGTATAACCATATTTTAAATCTAAGGAATGCTTATCTCACACTCCAGGATTGTGAAAACTCCCAATTTTGTCAACCAAGTAGACATCATTAGAAAGTGATTTTAACGAATTTCCCAAACTAACTTAGCATCAACTTTTCTCAGGCGTAATGGCACTCAAGAAATTAAGTCAAGATGCTGGAAGAAAATAAATTAACCAAAAAACTTAGGTTGAAATCTATATTTTGGAGTGGGGAAAACTTGTTAGATTCTTTCTATGTTAGATTTCATTCCCTATTATTATCAATGTTTAACCACTTTATTTTATTAATAGCTACATAAATTACTCTAACATTGCTGCTAAGTTGTTGAGGCAGGCATTGAAACCTGAATTAAGGGCAGATGCTATGAAGAGGGCCGACACACATTTAAAAGTCACAAAATGGGAAAACGGAAAACCTATTAGTGAGTATTCTTTTGCAACTGTAATAAGGAAACATTGTTTAATGAAAAAGAGCCATGATTTAATTTTTGTTTCTGTTATTTTATCATTCAACTTTTTCCATGTATAAAATGTGAATATTTCAATCAATAAAATTTACTTCTACTCCTACAGATGCTCGAGAATGAGAAGTATTGTAAGTTCAATTGAGGGTGATTTTATTCAGTATTGTTATGTTTACAGCAATAACGATATGTTTACAACCTGTTTTGACCTTCTGAAATAACCAATTTCATCAATTCCAATAAAACTTTTTTTGAGTTCAGCTCTAACAATGTTAAGTTTAGCCCATACGGAGTGATGATTTCTGTGATCTTGAATTAATAACCCACCATACCTTTGAGTTGCATGATGAATGTATTTATTTTGGAGTTTCTGTGATTTAACTCTTATTCGGTTACTTTTTAATTGTGCTCTAATATATATTTTTTCTTTTTGCAGAAGAATCTACGTACTGAATGACCTAGTACAGAATAAGCTCTAAATATTCGTTAATTAGTGAAATACAAGTGATTATGTATGATTGTCAATAAAGTATTGTGAGTTGTGTATGCTGTCCACTATATTTTTGCAAGTCATCAAATTGAACTAGACATCCTATAAAAATTTCAATTACTTGATGAAAATTTGACATGATCAAAACAAACATTCAATGAAAGAAAAGTTTACGTTTTATGTAAATAACGTGGAAATAATTATGAGATGTTTTGTTTTCATGGCGAATGTAAAGTAAAAATAAATATAGAAAAATATCGGAATTAAAAATTCAAACAATGAAATGTTACATCTGATAATTTTATAGGGGTTGTTTAAGAATTACTTGAGCAAGCATTTCAAAGTCTCAGCAATAATTTATTTAACTTACTGCTCAACGAATTATGAAGTCTTTTTAATATCAAATCACAATATTTTTTTACAAATAAACACAATACTGGTGAAACTGAAATGTAACAATAGTTAGGAAGGTACTAAAGTGCCTACCTAGACTGCACACTATTGGAAATTAAAGCAAAGTCTGCCACTCATAAATATCGGAATTCCCTAGCTTCCAAGTCAGCGGGTACCTTGTATAACAAAAAGTAAGCTTGACAACATTTCCAAGATGCCACTTATGGGACAGAAAACTCCAACCTAATTCATCCTAGATAATCAAGACCCTTGCCAGTTATAGACTACAGGAGTCAAATTTGGACATAAACTGCTAACTGGGATATCGCTTTCTGTCTCTCTGAAGTTTGCACTCCAAACAGGCAACTAGGTAAAACTCAAAAGCATTGCATCATGGCCCAATACCAGACAATATAGCAATGTTTCAAACAGATAGATATCATCAGTAGCTATTGGCGTAACAAATGTTTAATTTGAACTCGGCTGTTCTAAGCAAAAACACTCTTGAGTAAGAATTGAGAATGACGACTTTCCCCATGAAAGTTTAATCAATACAAAGTTCCTACCTAATTCAACTGAATGACATTCTGTAGGGAAGAAAATAATTAGGAAACGGGTTTTCAAAGAGGATACAAAAATTGCTCACCTCTTATCTGTTTTGATGACCAGGTCTACATTTCTAGGAAAGTAGTTTCAAAAAATTCATTACTTGTGTGTGTGTGGGGGTGGGGTGGGGTTGGCATTGGAGTTATCCTTTTGCCACAAAATTCATTACTTGGGAAGGAAATAATTCTGAGGGTTGAAATAAGACACCTTCAACAGAAACTCTAGTATTTATAAAAGTATCAAAGATTTTGTGTTAAGCAAATAGTAATGGAATTTTTTTTCTGCCATTAAAAAAAAGCTGCGATAGATGAAATTGTCATAGAATAACCTATAGTGATTCATGAACACACATATTTTCGGCAAGATCTCATTTGCCATAACTTGAAGTTTCAAGTTAAGCTACCAAGCAGAGCAGACAAACTGCCAACTGGGAACTCGTTTCTGTCTCTCTGGAGCCTGCACTCCAAACAGACTAGGTGAAACCTGAACCAAAATATACGTTTACAAACAATTTTTCTGTCATATTATATAAAGGAAACTTCAAAAACATGTAAGTCATAAAAAGATTCATTATTTCACTAAAAGCACATCCACCTTTCCATATAGTGATATTTTCATAATTCTGTGATATTTTAGTTAAATATTCACAAAATATATTCTCTATCTCTTCGTAGGGTCACTATCCTTTTTTTTCATATTCAGTAAAAAATTGACTCATTTCTAGTAATTTCAATATCTTCCATATTCAAACTGGGTTCATTCATAATACAGCTGAAGCATCCAATCATCTGTGATAAGCAATAACTTCAAAAGGTTTAGCAAGTAAAGTATTTTTTAAAAGAGTTTTGATACAGTTGGAATTCAGACATCATATTTGTATTAGAAATTGATAATTGATATTGCCCTTATAAATCTCAAACACTGAAAGAAACGTCTCCAATACTTTCATTTTTGAAATTATTAAAGAAAGTACAATTCAAAGTTGATGTGACCTAGAATTTAGATAACATTCTCCAAACGTCAGCACCACTAGTGGTTGTTTTATGAACTTTCTGAAAAACCTGACAGACGTGAATAATTATCACAGAGAATTGTCAATAATAATAATTGTCATTTTCAACAACTGACAGTCAATAATAGGAACTGAGGAAAGTTACAATCCATTTATCCTTTGAAGGGATTTTCAATTTTGTATTACAAAGAAATTAAAGTTTCATCTGTAACTCCAAGCATTTTTCACAATGTTGCTGTCTTGAAAACAAAATATATTAAAACTGAGATTTATGCGTGTTCCCTGTTGCTCGAGACAGAATGAATATTCAAGAAAATAGATGATGGCTTCTTCAGTTTATCAAACTTGACCCAGAAGATTATCTTATTGATGGGTTTCCGGGAAACTTTTTTCTACAGCAACATGCTGCTACAGGTTTTCCCAAATTTGCCTTACTTTATTTGAACCTTATAATCATTATTTCAATAAATAAAGTTTAATTACGTGCGTATCATAAACCAGCGGATCATTAATCGTCATATGATCTTTTTGGTAAACCATTCAAATTTAGTAAATGATCTTCTGGATTGTTCAGAATCCTAGGACCATCTCCTATGGTCGTATGTATCAGATATCTTAGTGCTCCATATTCATCCAACACATTATGCTCAAATACTGATTTCAAATCCTATAAAATAAGTACAATCAATAACATATTTTATATAACACTTGTACAAATCTTACCTCCGAAATTGGTTCTCGAGTTATAGGTATTCCAGTAATATAATCTGCCTGTTGACAAGTCGTTGGGGGAAAAACGTAGTTGATTACAGAAAATATTTCATCTACTACAGAGTCAAGCAAATACAGGCATGCATTCGGACCAGCATCAAATGTATAAGCTACCTGAAAATTCAAATCAAATTATGAATTTTTTGGCGAAATATAAAAATTGTACAAAGAAATAAGTTTAAAAAAGACCCATCTTCAAAAACCATTTTTTCTTGATTTTTCCAAATCGAATAGCTCACCTTGGACGAGTTTTTGAATTTGTTGTAAGTGTGAACCATATTAACGATTGCATGAGAAGTGTCATTCATGTACACACAAGGTGGAAACGTATCTAGACAAACAGCATGAAACTGATTAGAATCCTCCATCGTAATTCGAGCAAATTTTTCAAAATCTTTGGTCAGTATTGCTTCCTTCATAGCCTCGATTCTCTTGGGTACAATTTCGGTAGCTCTATACTCCAGAAGCTTTGACGTTTCTACGCTTCGCTGCATACCGGTCGTTGAACTGTATTTTTTTTTCTGATCGTCTACTACTAGAATCAGAACCCTCATTTCTGGCCAATGCGACGCTGGAGCTATTGACCTTGCTATGGAATCTTCGCCTGTTGGGCTGGATCCCATACACCACTGAACCTGAAATATAATCAGATTAATAATAATAATTGTTTCTTAGTGAAAAGTGATACATGTGTTTCCATGACATTAAATTCTACTTGATTATTGCATTTTGTTAAACAAGAGGCTCCAGAGCAGACAACAATATCTATCCAGGAAAAGTGCAGAAATGATCTTGAAGATCTGATTACCTGATTTCTAGTGCGAAAATTTGCCTGATTTGAATGGTAAGGCAGTAGGCACTAAAATAAATTTATTGCCGAACTATCTCAATGGAGCTGAACCACAAATGCGTAGCTGGAATCAACTGTCCTTAACGGACAAGCCTGAATAAGATAGATGACATCTCGGACAAGCCTGAGTAAAATAGATGACATCTCGGACAAGCCTGAGTAAGGTCGATGACACCTCCTCCTACGAAAACGCCACCTATGGGATCGAGGGAATTCAATATTCGAAAATCGAAAATAAACGAGACTCTCATAGATGGCGTTTTTGTAGAAGATGTCATCAACCGTACTTATCTCAATGGAAGTTTTACAGTGATAAAGTAAAGTTCTAGAATGGTAGTTAAATATGGATCTTAAACTAGCAAATTCTCAGTCCAGAATCCACGTTGACAGTTCGAAGTTGTTCTGTGTAATAAAAAAAAAACAAAGTTGATGGAATTTCACAGTTTCTGTTAGTTGTTTATAATAATTTTTTGTGAGCTGTCAAAATTTTTTCTCAAGTCTATTATTCCAAAATAATAAAGTAAGTTGGCCTTCTACAAGTTTGGAACTGAAAAGTTTTTATTACAGAACCTGTACCATCATCCCTAATGTATCTCTACAACCTATAAATTGAGGAGCATAAGGATAACTTTTCCACTTCAATCCATTGTCTCGCTTATTTCTGCCTAGTGGGTCCAAGCAAATAAATCTGATACGATTCGTCAAGTTTAGCATGAACAGTGAACTTTGGATGTGCAATTCACTTGTATGGAGGAGGAACAGCTGAGACAGTCTGCCTGCTTATCTCTCTCTTTCTTCCCCTACAGCATCTCGACCACCAGACTAGAACTGACAGAGAGTAAATATAGTAACTTACCCATCCTCCAAAAATACTCCTACATGCACTGCCAGACCCTCTTCTAGCTATAGCAGAAATGTCACCTTCGATTTCAAAGAGAGTTGCTAGAGCATGTACAAGACAGGCGTAACCTGCTGCAGAAGATGCTAATCCAGCTGCTGTTGGAAAATTGTTTTCCGAACATATGCTGAGGTTCCAATTCAGCTGAGGTAACCCTGGATTTGCCCTACTTCGGACTGAAAACCATTGATCAAAACAATTTATTATTCCTTACATTGTTAATATCGTAAAAGTGGTATTTATTTATATATTACTGCTTGAAAAGAAAATGATCGGATTCTTACTCGCAGACATTTTGGCAGATATCTGAGATTCTTTACTTTTAGTTATTCTTGGATGATGCAATCATATGTCAGTTCTCTTTCTAGTGTGGTATTAATGTATTTCCTCATTTTTGTAAATTTCTTCCTCAATGAAGATCAACCATTCATATATAAAACAGAAAGGAAGTATTGAAATTCCAAATCGCCCGAATAATGGTTTTGAGAGATACTTGATATGTGATGAATAATCCAAGCCATTATCAAAGTGTACTCCGACTTTTGACTTGACTTTTTATATATCTCAAGCCAGCCACGATTATACTATTAATCAATAAGGAATTACCAATCTCATTTATTACAAAATTTTTTAAGAAATCGTTTACTTAAATCATATTATATAGAGGTCTCAGAAGAGTTTTGTGGCATTTTTCTAAGGCGTCAAACTTTTTCATTGAAACTTTTTTGTTACTATTCTGTAGATGCATTCATACCAATAAGCCTAAAATTCATTTATTTTTTCTTTTTTTTCAATATTTGTATCACAAAGTACCAATCTGACATTTCACATCAACTTATTCAGTCAAATTTAGATAACCTAATCAATAATTATGAAAATTTTCATTTCTCATTTTTCATGATGATCTCTTACCACGTAGTAACGGCTACATCCATCAATTTATTAATCAATTATTCATGAAAGATCTGAAAACTGTTAGATACTACTCACTTTCTCGTAAACAATTCAGCAACCTTGGGTTTTCAAAAGATTGCTTTTTCCCGTTTAACAAAAATGTGTTCTCTTTCAATGTAGAGCTAGCTAAAATTGTAGTTTTGGTACACATCTGAAAGAAAATGATTTAAGTGAGGTTTGCTTTATAATTGTCATTATTATTTCTACTTACTGCATCCACACTGAGCGTACCGCTCAGAGAATCATTAATGGGTAGAATCAGATCTTCATCTCTTTTTCCCCCTAGAAAAAATTATTTGTCACTCAATTCAATCATCAACATGTGTTAATGATTGAATTAAGTATATTATGATATACTCACTCACTGCACAATTTTTTTTCATCGTTTTTATAAGTTTCATCTTTTTTATGTACTTACATATAGTTCAATATTTGATTTCATAAATTTATAGGACACTTCACGATGGTTATAGGAAAAATTTGGGGCTCATATACTCCTATACTCACAATATTTGATAACAGCTATATTAACTGGAGCAACACTTGTGACCATCATCTTGACTGATACAGCTGACTACACTCCAGAATCCTGTAACAATACCAACTCATTGATTATTGCTTGATTCATTACCCAGGTTATAGTGTGACTAACTCATGAGACTATCAAAAAAGAAATGAATATGCTTGTAAATTGAGTGAAGTTATTTTTAGTATATTTTATATTTCAAATCACAGTAATTGAATTTAATAGGCAAGTACTTTGCCACTAATGATTAAAAAAATTGTGATAACCACTATGCTGAGTAATACTTCAAAATATACAGGTTGTAAGTTCTTATATTCAAAAGGATGATTTTCTCATATAATTTACGATTTTTCAAGACCTTTTAAGATATAGTATAGATAATTCAAAGGAAATGACATACTCAAAAGTGTGCATGTGGTGAATTAAAAAAGTGGTTATTCGGTATTTTTTCAATGTAATTTATTTAGAACTGAAGGAAATGTTGAGAAACTCACTCAGAATCATCCACGGTCAAAAATCCTCAAAAACGACAGACGCAAGGAATGGTATGTTCTAATTTTAAGAGTTCCTCTGAATAGAAATATTTCATATTTATATGGATTTTTTCAGTCAAATATCAACATGCATTTGGGGCAACTATGAAGGAATATCACCTTTCTCACATTTGATACGTATTTCATATTGTTTATTTGAATAAATAAATAAATAATTGATGAAACATTAATATTTCATAGCCCTCACAATTTTTAAATGCCTTTGTTATCGCAATAAATTGCAGTTGCAGGTCATAAATTTCAATAACTACCTAATGTGGAGATTCACTGAACCGCTTGTAACACAGAAGACTGACAACAAACTACTGAATTTTAGGTTTGTGCCACATACCTATAGTCACAAAACTATTTTCTTAACAGAAATAACAGTTATTAACATATTATGTAGGCTAAGAAAAGTTTACCTTTGTGGACCGCTTGACTTCAAGCATGTACCTACATTGAAAAGCAATGAATTTACTCCAGCATATATTATAATATTTTGATGAAAATTCAAGATTCATATCATAAAGTAAAATGAGGTTAGGATTTCTTGCGGTTTAATAATCTTATGTTGGGAAAGTTATATCTGTTTATTTTATTTTATTTTCCAATTTTAACTAATATGTTCTGACATATCTCTTGATTATCCCAAGAAACCACCTTCTTGGTTTGTGATTATCCCTTAAGTTTATATTTATGACTATTGGGTCTTTTAGCATCATACTTGTGATACGTTTTTACGTATCAAAGTGGCTATACCACCGTACTCCGTACCCGTTACCACAGGTCTCTATATCGACTGGTTTTTCATACGTTAACGTACAAATTTGTACTAATTCAATTATTCTTGTTATTGTATGTCTTGGTAGTTTGGTGAAGTCTTCGTAAAAATTCCTCATCAAAGTTTATTCGTCCTTGTCTGTTTGTTAGATTTAATCAGTCGATTTTTTCATCATTTTACCCTATTGTATTATTTGTTTCATTTACTGAACTTTTTGGTATCTCTTGTGTTTGTTTTTGACTGATAATATGGTTCAAAACTGTTCCATTTTTCAAGAGAAATATTCAACCTTCTGGATTTATGAGAATGTCATGTCATCCTAAAGTAAGTACGAGGTAAGTTGCCAATGAATCGAATATCGCCCATATTCTATTGTGTTATTTAAGAAGTTTTTTGGTAACGCAGAAACAAAGAAGAACAGACCTCGAAATGTGACAAATTTATGTCGATCGTTCAAATCGTGCGACACCCACTTCTTGAGCTTTTTGATCTCTCCAATACGTTTTAAACTATCAAAAACTGCATGGGAGCTAACGCTCAGTTATTCTGGCATCCTACGCACCGTTTGTGATGGGTCAGTTTCCACCAGGAAAATCCTCCTCGTCCTTGATTACTGTAGGTCGATCACTTCGTGGCTCATCTTCGGGGCTGAAATCTATGTATCAATTTGAATTTCAAGGGAAAAACTGGTTAGAAACCGCTCTGAAAAGAGGTAAAAATTTAAAATTAGGAAAAAAAATATTCAGCATCAATGTTAAGAGTACAAAATTCTCTATCGATCAGTATATACCACGACAGTAGAATAAATATTTATTGAGAAATGAAATTGAAACGGTCAAAACTTTTGACACCACCAATATTGAGTGAATATTTCAACTTGAAATGTTGTAATAATATTATCTGTGTATAAATAAACATAGTCCTGATTTTATTTTCATTATTTTTTAATGAATACGCAAACGCACTCTACTGCAGGTGATAAAACGACCAAAACGGCGATAAAATCTATTGTTAGCGACCATTTTGCGATACAAAAATAGGGTGGACCTGGTAAAATATTATAAACCGGCTTATACCAGCTGTGGCACATCATAATTTGATCACAAAATTTTGTTTAAGCACTCTGTCGGCGTTTTGCATTTATAATGAGCACTTATTTCTTCTTACTATTGGAAAACAGAATATAGCTCGCCCAAATTCCGACTTTTGGGAGTTACACTTCATAGGGTGACAACAGTTGTTGAACGGATTTTTTTCTCAAACCCATATCGCATATATACTATCACCCTGTATATGGTGTTCGTAACAAGGGAAAGTTTAATGACGATAGCCATCGTGACGCATTTTCACACGTCGAGGATGATGTTTGGGGACTCTGGTATTTCCTATTTCCTACCAATTATCGTGGACAAGGTTCGCGAGCACATGTCACACTGGTTGATTTGCTAGAATGGAAAATAAAACAATAGTCATTGGAGGTGAACTGTCTGAAACGGAAGAGACCATTTGAGTTTCCCCTTCCAAGAGAGAAACCCATTCAGTTGATTCTTCCCACTCCTCCTACAGGTGGTACAAATCACCGTGCTATACCTGTATGACGCGACAGTAGGTACCTACCAACCCACTGACATTGAATGTTTTAAGTGGTTTGAATTCCTCAATCCGTTTAGACCCGTTTCCTACAAATTACTATGTGAAATGCCATTGAATGATTTTGTTGACGTCCAAACCTGGTTCCGAATGTCCAAAACAGTGTGAAATCGGTGTATTATTTATTTGGTCGCGCTAAATTACCTATGTAAGTAAAAAATATATGAATTAGTAAACAAAAACCCTATTACTTTTTATGGTTCAGTTTAATTTATACCAGAAAAACTCTTGTTTCATTTCCCTCAAAATATTCAAATACGATCCATGTACATTTCTTATTCGTATGTAGGTATTCAAAATTTCTTTAATTTTTTTTTACTTTATTTTGGCCAATATTGGCACTAAGGAGTTACAACTGATGTTCTACACAAAATGTATCAAAAGTTTTCGAAAAGTTACATGCAAATAGTTAAAGCCTTCAAAATACTTACTCGTAGCTTTGTATAAGTCTATATACAAAGCTCGTAGGTGTAGTTTCGATTGGACAATTCGTTGCATGTGCAGGAAATCATCCAACGCATGCAGTAGAATAATACGAATTGAATTATAAAATATCACTAATTATTTTCTATTGGCATTGACTGTTATTCCCAATCACGAAAATATCGGTACTTTCTCTGCATTCCAACAATGTATATAGTATTATAAAAAACATCGGTTGGTTAGAGAATTAGATGGGTTTATGAAAGTGCGATAGAAAATGTTATGTAATTTGAAAACAATCATCATTCTTGTGAAAAAGCCTGACGACAAGGACAAATTTCATGCAATTATAAAATAGTATGATATTCCTGAATCGCGATCTCTTTCAATTGAACATATTCTGAAATATTTATTGAAAACTGTGCTAAGCTCCTGCTCACTAAGATAGAAACACAGTTGTTATTTTTTGAAGAAACGATCAGTGATCTACTTCAAAATTATCTTCAAGTCTTCGTCAAATTTTGATAATGTCACTGCCAAAAAAACACAAAGGTTTGAAGAATCATTTCATAACAGTCGATTCAGTTTTAGTTTTTTTAACTATAATTCAAAAATAAAGCAGTCTTAGTTGAAGGATTTTTTAAAAGAAATTGCTAATATCAAAATGATGGATCAGTAAAAACTTTTCCACAGCCGTTCAAATTCATTTGGCTGGCATTTTTCGTTTTCCTTAAAACTAGTAGCTATGAGAATGCTATGATTATGAATGTCAAAATCAATAGATATACAGTGTGTAAAAGCCAAATGGAATAAATTCATTATTTCGGTTACTGTACATATTTAAAAAAACCTGAAACACGCCAAATTTGAATTATAATTTGACATTCTTAACGTAAAAATGCTACCCCTACCTTGAACCCCCGTCGAATGACAGGTACAACCCCCAATTTTTTAAATGGGAAGTACAGGTTTGTGATACATCGTTTGAAAGGTCTCTTCATTCTCTATTCAAAAAATTTATTGCTTTCAAGTTTATTACAACAATTAAGATAAAATAAATTAAAATCATGGGAATACCGAAATTCGATAAAATACACTCAAAAACTAAAATGTAATGCAGAACGTAATGAAATGTAGAATACAAAAAAGAACTATGGATGTTAACGAAGTAGATGTTCAAAATGTTCACCGCGAACGTCTTGGCAACATCCTAATCTCAAATAAAATTGTCTTCTAACATTATT
>WOGR01000847.1:0-22495 GCA_015342045.1 Leptinotarsa lineolata
AAAAAGTTTTGCAGTTCTGATTATTGAGAATATTGCTTGTTTTTGGAGTCATTCTACGCCAGAGTTTGCAGTTTAACCTTTCATTTTCAGGAAGATCCACAAATTTTTGATAATATTCAGAAACAGACACTACTTATATTTGTATCAATAGCGTATATTATTCAAAATGAGAAAAAAAGAACTGTTTATATTGCATTATAATACTTGGAAGTAATTCATTTCATTCGAAGCAGATGGTTTGCCATAATTATTCCTTATCTTTCTTGTCTCCACTAGATCCGCCACACTTTTTGTCACCTGGAAAGTGAAGAGAATATATAATACAAATTCAATTCCTATCAAATGATAGTTAATGTCTCAGAGCAAATCTTTGCAGAGAAAGGCGAAAGAGCAGGTTGTTAATGCTATTTTCTAATAAAATCAAATGACTGAAACAGTTGTGAAAAAATAAGTGAATTATTGGAGTTCAACTCCTGGGACCTTTGTTAGTCAAATGTAGTTGGTGATTGCAAGCATACCCCGAACAGTTCTAAAAAACATTCTTACTTCTTGAGCTATGTTGCCCGTTACGAGGGGATTCCACAGATTTCAAGAGGCAGAAATATTAATATTACAAAGGATAACAAAAAATATGATTTAATTGTTTTTATGTCCTGATGTAAGCGCTCTATATGCTTTTTGCTTGAATCTTACATGTTATTTTGGAAATGATCTGCTCATATATGATTAAATAGCAGGTTATCGTAATCAGACCCGAACGTAGTTGGGGTCCATTGAAAATTCTTACTTTTGGTTTATCAGTACACATTCCAAGAAACTTTTGACGAATGAACCGAAAAAATTGTCTGTTTATGCGAAAACTGTCATGAGTTTTTCGATCAAACACAATTCGTGTGGCTTTTTCCTTTCTCCTTTTTTTCGCCCACAGCGAAATTTTCTTTCGTCCAATGTTATAACTGATCCCGACTGCTCCAAAGACAAACAGAAAAACGTACATTATTAACCCAATTGAAAGTAAATCAACTCAAGGTCAAGTTTGCACTGAAATTGGCTCTAGGGTTGAGTTCAAAACGAAACGTGATAATGTGCAATACAAGAAGTGATAATTATGTGTGGCCGATACCAAAAATTACATTAGTGGAAAAATCCACTTTGTTCATTGACAAGAATATATTTAATTATCTGTCAATACATATTCGATCTATATCTAGTTACAACGTATTCAGGATAGCTGTGAGATGTTTAGTGTTAGATAAAGCTTACTATTACCATTACTCTTCAGACGACTTTTGTGACAAAAATTTGTAAATTCAGTATTACTGTTGTTGATCTTTGAATTCAATTAGTTCGCTTTCATATTTATGTTGATGTCTTGAGATGTAGCTTCTATCATATTTTTATGAAATCTCTGTATTGAAAAAGTATATTGAGATACAACTTCATCAGCAAAAAATTACTGTTTCTTTGGACAATCAAGTTTTTTCCTTTATGATCAAAGTATGTTCGAATTATATGATTTTCTGCAGGAATACCGCAATTTATTGGTATTTTTTCTTCATGAAAGTAGAATGAGCAACCAGAGTGAAACCATGTTCATTGCTATTTACTGAAAATATACTAAGTGACAAAGAAAGGTGAATACCCATTTATATTGAAAATATTTGAATAATGTTTTGCTTGTGTATTTATGTTGAAGCCAGTAGAAACCAATCAGATATTAGCCGTATTGCAAGCTATTATTAATGGATCAGCATGACATTGACCGCTTACCATGGTCACCCAGATCACCCAATCTTTCACCGATCGAACACGTGTGGGATATTCTTGGTCGCAGACTGCTGAATTTACAACAGCCCCCACAGACTTTGACAGCACTTAGTTAGAAGTAGGGTCGGATGAGATACCCCAACAGGTTATCACCTTATAAGGACAATGCTCAGACGTATCCACGAGTGTATAAGACATCGGGGATCTGCAACACACTACTGAACTTCACTGGTTTCACGATCATCCAATTTCTTTGAAAACTTACTCGTTTGTTTGCTATTATCTGTCAAGTATGTAAGTAAAAAATTATTGAAATATTTCCAATATAAATAGGTGTTTACCTTACTTTGTCACTCAGTGTATACCCTTCAAACTTGTTAGTGTTAACAAATTGAAACCAGAAGTATGGCCGATTTGTTTTCAATCCCATGAATATTATATTCTGTCCATCTAAGCAAAAGAGTGCTCCAAAACATTATCATGCATAGTGTACGTGGTCTCCCAGACAAAGCTGCTTGTACAGAGTCACACTAAGGGTCGACCGAAATTTCATTATCATTGTTTTGATAATATGCGGCTGGGTATTGGAAATTTTTTAGGTGGAGTGTATGAACACATATTAGCAGTTTTCTTGGCAATATCAGTACTTGAAATTTTCGAAATTTTTACCTTCAAAGTACCGTATATGTAAACACTACAGACATTAAAACGTAACTCACCACTTCGACCCAGTAGCAAAATATCTAAATGAATTCTGTCAGTTGAATCTAATTGGCCAGCGAACGAAGGCTTGTTTATTTTACCCAAACTAGATGGTGAACATGCTTCGATCACACATCTATCATTGTTTGTGTTACTTTGTTCATTAGATGGATAGAGTTTAGTAATGTTTTCAATATCACCTCACCTGCACAGTAAGTCAACACAATTATATATATACTTTCTATATAACTTTCAATAATTACCCCTCATAGAACAGAAATGTTCATACCGTTCATGGTATTTGATTTTTTTTTGAAAACTGCCAACTCACCTCCTTTTGAACATGCGCAGTTAGGACCGCATTTGCAGTTGGAACCACAGTTGGATTTTCCATCTCCGCAAGTATCTGAAAAATAAATGTAATACGTCACAAGTTTTGAATTGAGCAATGTAATGAATGAAATAATTCAGCCACAAATGGACGTGTAAAACTACAAGATGCCTGTTTACATTTTCCTGACTCAAATTTTTACAGTATTTCAATTTTAAATTATTCGTTTTCGACACACAATATTTTTAATATGTATTATCAATTGTTAAAGAAGTTAGATATAGCGGATATATTTTTAGTGATTTGAAGATCATATTACAAATCACAATACTTCGAAATTGTAGGTATTCCTTGATAGATATGAGTGGAATGAGGTTATCTACTACCATTTCATTTATATTTTATTCATTTATAAATTGTTGTTATTACATCTGCAGAGTAATAGTTCCATAATATTTAAAGGGTCAATCAACAAATTGTGTCCATTTCAACCCCCAATAAACTTATCGAATCAGAAAGTGGAATTGTCTGTCCTGACCTTTTTATTTCCGGTTCGGAGACATATTATCTTTCCTTTATCGATGTCTGGGATTTATTGGCATTGAATCGAACCAGATTACTTTCACCCCAATTCGAAATTACCTCTAGATACTCAATAAGATATGCAACCCTCTGCTGCCGGTAAAGATGTGTAACCGCAGCCGATGTCCTGGAATCAAAATTGAATGACGAGACAAGTGTGCTGTCATCAGCAAATCTGTAATTCGGATTCTTGGTTTATTCCAATAAATCGTTAATATATAATAAAAAGAGGGTTGGAGACAATATGGCTCCCTGGGGAACACCAGCGTTGATGATGAAAGTATTCGAGAATTTTCCATCGACGGCACTTGCAGGAAACTTTCTTTCAGGAAGCTGGAGAGCTATACACAAAAATGATCCGACGAGCCATAGCATCAAAGTTTGGTTAGCAAACCATGATGCCATACACGATCAAAAGCTTTAAAATATCAAGCGTAACAGCTCTTGACTCTCCATGTTTCTCGATTGCGTTATTCCAAATAGATCGCCCTGTTGATCTTTGTTTCCGAAAGTCATATTGATGATCCTTCAAGATGTTAAAGCTATCCGAATATTAAAGGATACGGTGGTTTACGGCTTTTTCTATGATTTTTGATATCACCGATAGCAAAGCGACTGGTCTATAGTTATTTAGAAGATTTTTTTTGGCCTTTTTGGGAATAGGCTGAACGCGAGCAAATCTTCCAAGAAGAAAAAACCCTCCCTTGTTGCTAATTCGAAATTTATGGTGAAATCAATTCTATCATCCTTTATGGTGAAATCAATTGTATCATCCTTTATTATGAAATTATGATGTGAATTAATTTTGGGAATTTCATCTGACATATTGATTTGTGAGTTGGTGAAGACGTAATTGGCATTTTCTTTATTTCAATCTTTGATGCTGTGAATTCCTGGAGTTTCAGGAGAAATTTGACCTTCTGGTTTCCTTAGTAATGGAGATATCGTTTTGAGTTTGACGGAAATGTGGACGCTTTGTTTTCTCAATAATTTTTCGTTATTGTCCATGATATCTTTGATGACAGACACGTTTCTATTTTGTTCTGTGATAGGTCTTGTGTATGCGTGTGTGTGTGATCTGTCCTAGTTATAAGAATGTTTGGGGTTTCTACACAGAAAAAATAGCGAGTTATTGAAGTATTCGTTCCCCATGAACCGTATGTCATAAGTGAAAGTAGGTCGGTTTTTCTCATTTCATAAGAAAAAATAGTGTACAAACTCATTCAAATACAATACATTACAATACAATACAATTCAGTACAATACAATACCATACAATGATTGGTACAAGTTCACAAGTTAACAAGTGATTGGAACGAAAACATGCATTACTAAACATAAATCTGAAAATTTCAAATGTAAATTAAATGTAAATCAAATAAATAAATAAGTATAGGCTCCATACGGAGGGGGGTGACCTAGGCACCACTGCCTGTTTTGCTGACCATTCTCTTCTAATAAAGTCAACGATGCATTAATACATAGAAAAATAAAAAAATAAATGAATAAAGAGGAAGATTCATTAAAATAATACTTATAGTAATTTCCAGCTATTATAATGGTGAAAAAAATGAACATGTAATGAATGAAATCACTTGAGCTCATGTATGAGTTAATTACCAGGTTTTACATTTAAAAAAATATTCAGTAACAGTAAATATTTTGTAAACCACTTACAGAACGAATAATAATCTAGACAAATTCATTGGAAACAATAAAGACGAAACTTTAGTGTCGGATAGATCAGGAGCATATGAGTTAATTTATATTGGTCAAACATGGATAACTTTTTCCCAAAGAATTAAGGAGCATATAAGTATTTTCTTGAATGAAAAGACCAATTCCACATTCGTAAACCATCTTTCAGCAGGAGAACATTATTTCAATCACGACTATGACATGTTGCATTTAGAAGAGAAACGTTTGGAACTGAATCTTTCGCAATGTTGAGAAATAAATGGATTTAAGGATGCGGGTCACTTATCTAATGACAAAATATAATCAATCAACTGCCCGTTACTGAATATTTTTTCAAATGTCTAAACTGGTAATTAACTTATATAGTATAAGCTCAGGTAATTTCATTCATTACAAGTACATTTCAATGAATTTTTACACTTTCTTCTGGTGAATATTCAACAATGTGTTTTTCGAATACAGACAGTTGTAATAATCTCCTGATGATGTCAACTTGGTTAACGTCGAAAAATAGTATTTAGTTCTGGTGTGTGGAATTTTTTCATCAGATTCAATTTACGACAGAGTTTTCAATTCTAGCTATCACGTCATTTTCATTATTTTCAAGATATCTGGGAATTCTGTATCATAAAGTTGTCACTATTCACCAAAATGAATTATAATCTTGTTTTAATCATATCAAGCAATGAAAATATTGAATAACAACAATGAGATATCATTCCATAAGCGCACTTACATAATTGAGACTGAATTGAAAATATTTTTTCGAAAATGTATTTGACTTAGTCAGACAATTAGGGTGATATACTCACTCATTAGACAACTTTCCAATGTAAATTAAGTTTAACAAGGTTATCATATATGTCTTTCTCGACAGAACACGGTTGATTTTTATGAAGAAATGATTTCCGTTTTCAAAATTCACGCTTTCAAATTTTTTTTATTGAAATTTTTTTCATATTTTTCGTTGACCATTGAAATAATTGGCATTATAACTCAAACAAACCTAATTTGAAAGATATTTTTGACCGTTTTCAGCGTGAACTGTATACGGGATGTTTCATTTTTGATGAAGTTACTTCCAATTCTCTATTGGAAATACGATTGAGATCAATTCTGCATAGTTGATGGTCATGCCAAGATACTGAAATTTGGTTACTTGAAAACATTGGTTTTGCATTGATATATTGTTTTGGGGGGGATAATGTGGTCAATTTTCTATCTGGTAAGAGAAAAATATAACTCAAGGCGGACTTATTTTCGGAACATATAGTCAAGAAATTATTGTATTCTCATTCAGTCTGATGAGTAACCAAAACTCATTCACTTTCTGTACCTCTCATATAAAGATCTCCTCCAGCACTGGTTGAGTTGTAAATCTGTCTTCATTTATTTTCAGTTTCATATATCAGATAATACTACCAGTGCGCAATTCATCTGATGCTGACATAATAGATTGTTGAAAATAATATATTTCACAACAGAATGATCCATTATTTTATTCGGTCAGCATGAGAGTATATTTTGAAGAAATAATTGCTTTATTACTGTTTATGGCATTTTTGAGTGTTAATTCATTCGTATTTGTGAAAGGTGAGTTTCTGAGTTGGCAATGGAGCTACTGTTTGCATGATTATTTTAAGATTCACATGAGATGAGAGGAAAAGTTACAGTTGAAAAAACCAATTTCCAAAGGATGAGATATGTTCTCCATGTTCCATGTAGAAAGAATTATGTGTACATCCACGGAAAATGCCGGAAACAATATTGATATCTAGAATTGTACCGCAAAAAATAGTATATATCTGATCCACTGAGATTCCAGAGTAAGATCTTTAAAAACAGACATTTGTGGTCGTAGAAAAAATACGTGCTCTGGTATCGAAATGTTAGAGCGGCGTTGGAATGATTGTGTGGCTCTTGATAGGGATTTTATTGATGAATAAAGGCAATTTTGGACAAAAAAATATTTTTTTTTTCTTAAGCCCATTCTTCTCTTGCAGAAATTTCGTTGTGGGAGCAATCCGTGCCAAAAAAATTGAGTAACTGTCCGATGTAAGAATGATAGTTCTATATCGGAAGAAAAAAAAGTATTTCCTGCATATGTGATTATTTTCAAAATAAACTCTTTACAAAAATGTGTAGATCTTGTGTCGAAGTACCTTTCAGACACAAACCCGATTAAAGAGGCCTCTCGAAACAACTACCTCCGTATTAAAATTGAATTACACGTAAGAAAAATTACTTTCGAAACAACTACCTTTATATCAACATTGAATTATACAAAAAACACTTTCTCGTATTCAATTTTTACTACAAACATTCGTTGGAATTGAATCAGGTCAGATCAGAAGAGGAATAATTTCAATCACATGGAATATTGTCATCCTCAATGGCGGACATCGATGTTTCGGAATAAGATACTTGCCTTATTGCCTCTTCAGAATCAATAAGGATAACATTACAAGACGAAACACTCAAATAATTCAAAACTACCTCATGATAGCTTGAAAATATATTTTTCATTAAAATATGTGAGAAAACTTTTGTGAATACATTTCAAAAACTTGTTATTTTGAAACAACTTGAGCGTTTCATTACTTTCAAATTCATTTAGAACACCTCTCGTACAAATTAGTTTCGACTTTCGCGGCTGAGGTTTTCAGTGTCACTGTTATCCGAGTTTGGAAGGCGTGGATTTTTGGAATTTCTTCCAGACGTTTTGCTGGTGCGAGTGACTAGCTTTTTCATAGGTTTAACCATCGTGGCTTGCTATCCGATGACTAAATTTTAGGCTCCGTAAAGCGTATTTATGCCTTGTCAGGTAATCACTTGTATTGGTACCTGAATTGGTACCTCTATTGGTACCTGTACTTGTACATGGAACATTAACAGTCTTGGTACTTGTTGTCATTCTGCTCGTTATTCTCGAATTCCTTAAAATGGGGTTCCATATTCGATTGAGTTTCACCGCTTCTTCTTTTCTATTGAAATTCTCCGTGTGTTCGTGGATCTCTATTGCCTCCCGTACCAGTTGGCTATAGTATCCCTGATTGGGGGCAATTAGTTCTGTGTTTTCAAACAAAATGTGGTCTCCTTCACTAAGTGCGTGCTCTGCCACGGCTGACTTGTCCGCTTGGCCTAGGAATATATATGTTCTTTCAGTCTTGTTCCCATGGAACGTTTGGTGATTCCGATATATAACTTCCTACAAGTGCATGGTATACGGTAGACCCCTGCTGCTGATAATGGGTCTCTTTTATCGTTAGCCGACCTGAGGCTCTGTTGTATCTTCCTAGAGGTTTGAAAACTGTTTCGATGTCGTGTTTATCCAATAGTTTTTCACCTTCCAGATGACACCTTCGTCATCAGGAAACATGGAAGAGACGCCCCGAACCGTTTCCTAAACCACTTGAACGCCCAACACCCTAGCATAAAATTCACCAAGGAGATTGAACAGGACCAGCGGATAGTTTTCCTAGATGTACTAGTAGAACGATATGGTACCAGACTAACCCAAAAAGTGTATCAAAAACCCACACACACAGATAGATACTTGCACGCACTATCGAACCACCACCCTAGCCAAAAGAGAGGAGTCATCTCCTCTCTAACGAAACGGGCTCGTAGAATATGTGAACCAGAACATCTGGAGAGGGAACTGAATTACCTTGAAGTGACCTTGAGATCGAATGGATACAGTGTCCCCGAGATCAGGAAAGCCATGAAACCGAAGAGCGCTTCGGTTCAAAAAGCGAAAAAGGATCAAATGGTTGCACGCGCATATCTATCGTTTATCCCTAGGGTCACAGACGAATTTGGAAAACTATTGGATAAACACGACATCGAAACAGTTTTCAAACCCACTAGGAAGATACAACAGAGCCTCAAGTCGGCTAAAGACAAAAGAGACCCATTATCAGCAGCAGGGGTCTACCGTATACCGTGCACTTGTGGGAAGGTATATATCGGAACCCCCAAACGATCCATGGGAACAAAACTGAAACAATATATAAGGAACTGCAGACTAGGCCAAGCGGACAAGTCAGCAGTGGCAGAGCACGCACTTAGTAAAGGACGCCACATTTTGTTTGAAAACACAGAGCTAATTGCCCTTTATCAGAAAATTATTTTCAATACATTCATATCACGCCAAAGGTTCTGATCTGATTACACCCATAAAAAACACAATAATAACAATAACAACCTAGAGTGTTGGTCTTGTATCTACTTAGAATTATATAAGTCAGACGAAATAATAATACGACTATATTCTCGCATACTGAGAATTGCGTTCTTTGGCTGTGATTCAACTATTTTCCACACCACTGATTATGATAACATTGAATTACATTCCGAGGTTGAATATCGAATGAAAATGATGACTCATCAAATTTATTCTATAGTAATACGCAAAGTTAGCAATTTGTTGTTTTCAAATTATGTATTAGCTAGAAAAATAACAGCGGATGATAATTAAAATCTTGAGAATGTACTAAGTGGGGCATTTGGAAATTCATGATGTCAGTATCAGCCCTGTTTGTTTTTTTTTATTTTTTGACCAGCTTTCTGTTGACAGATTGATCTGATATTTGGTACACGCATTCAGTTTTGATGACAATACAATATAACGAATTGTGTATCATTTCGAATCCAAGATGGGCGCAGTTACAAAATGCCGGATTACATATTGTTTCACTGCTACCTCAATATGGGTATCAAATCACAGGGCTTGACTGGAAAAATAGTAGTACACTTTCAAAAAGATGCAAATTCAAGATGGCCGCAGCTACAAAATGGTGGATTAAATATATTTTCACAACTATCTCAATATGAGTATCAAATGACAGAGCTTGACTAGTACTGTAGTACTATATGAAAAAGATGCAAATCCAATATAATCTATACAAAAACTTTGTCAACTCACAATCGGGATACAAGCATGGATCTTCCAACCAAGTCAAAATTTTGTATCGTGTCGAGGATTGTGTGACGTTAAAATGGCTAAAAAATGATACGTCGCTAGCGATACACCACCCAAATTAAGGTAAAAGGTTGAAATGTGCCAAGATCTGTGTGGCATTAGGATGGATAAAAATTGGAAATTGAAAACTTGAAAATTAGATAAGTGAAAAAAATGTTTTTATGTTAAATGGTTTCATTTAAAAATGTACTAGGAAACTTCATCGACTTTAGGTTGATGGTAGACACTACCTTGCACTAACGAGTGGCCAACCAGCCCGAAACCGATCTGCAAGTGTGTTCCAATAATTAAAAATCGATTCCGGAAGTTGTATCGCCAACAGCATATGTAGGAATTACTTCTGTGAAGAATCCTGCACTGACACCTGTTGGATATAATCCGACGCCCTTCGTGGCATTAGCCAGCAGAGTAGTTGTTTTCTGGTAGGTGTCAGTCCATAAACCTACTGTTTAGATGAGTTAAGATTGGCCTGAACCAATTGTTCATTTCAATAATTTGATTTAAAGCCAGTCTTCAAGTATGCCCACGTACTATAGGAATGAAAATCATGTACTATCTTTGTTGTGTAAAAAAATATCGATAAGTATTAATTATGAAGCACTGATGAGATAGATTGTGGAAGTGCCATTGCACTAGTGGAACAAAATCAAATTTCTTGTTCAGAGATATCAGACAGATATTTAAAATATTTCATCATGAAAATTATTTATTCATTTGTTTATTTGAAGTCCAAAGTAACGAAGAATTGTGTTGAATGACTTTTGTGAAATCTTAAGGATTTCTCTCTAGTTCAAGATATTTAAGATATAAACTGTATTTACAAATTATTGGATTTTTTTGGCAGGTAATTTCACAATGAGCAAAAAGATAATAGCTATTTTATCGTAATCGATAGTTTCTGAGAAAAAAAAATGCACTTTCATTTCAAAATGAGCGCTATATTTGCCGAGCCCTTTTCAGGAATTGCTTTAATAAATTAATCAATTAATAGAGTTCGAATATTGTGAGTTCAAATATTATCAACACCGAGAGTTTAATAGTCTTTACTCTACTAAATAAGATGATGCTGTTTACCTATTGTTCAATGAAAGAAAATTAATTTGTTTATTATTGTGAATCATTAATACACACATTATTTCGGGTTCAACGACTAATAGACTGACCAATACCTCAAAACACCCAGTACAAACATATCTTTCCAGAAACACGCAGTTTACATAAATATACATTTTTCACAAAACTCACCTTTGCAGGAATCACAAGGGGAAGGCATTTTTGATAAACTTCTGTAGATAAGATATCACAAGTCACTATAAGGGTACGAAATGAAAGCTGCGGGACTCGTAGTATACTCAATATCCTGTCACGTATCAGTTCTGTCTGCTGATTGAAGCTGTTGCATCGATTGATTCAGAAGTCTTGAAGGAAGTGGGGATGTTTGCGCATGGCACTTTTTGGGCCCTTCCATTTCAATCACATTTGATATACCTAAGTCAAGGTGAAATTCTTCGGCTTCATCAAACGAAGGCAGTAATATATTTCAAGGTTCTTGTTTGGTTACATCGAGGAACCAACCATTTTTTCTATTTTCAATTTTATTGGATTATTTTAACAAAAGAAAATTGGTGACCTCACCAACAGATCACAAAGCCCCAACTGCTATTTTTTTGATAAATACAACTGAATCTCGTTGCTTCATAAATTCGTTTTTGAATAGAATATCAATTTAAATTCGTCCTTATTATTCCTGTTCGAATACGAATAATAACTGAAGTCAAGTTACTAAAAAACAGCATAATTTTCTTTATGAAAAATATCTAGAGTTTACGCAGTTGGCATGAACTACAGCACGGACGATTGAAGAATATAAACATCAACAAAACACTATTATCTGGCATCTTTTTCTTCTACAAGCGAAATAAAAAAACAGGTAAAGTTTGCATTGAATCAAAGAGTTTTTATTTGAATAATACCTTCCATTCAATACAATTTAAGAGGGATAGCTGAACAAACGAGAGTCGTTGATAACTTCTTAAATTTTCAGTCTTATAAACTAAGTTGTTTTTCGAAAAGTTTCTACGGTTTCAATTCTTCGATACTACACGAACAGTTGTTTCAACAACTAGTAAATTGTGGATAATTTTTATTGTAATCATAACTTTTAACCTCAAATCACCTCAAGTCAGGAACAAATATTTAAAATTTTTCATGATTGTATAACTCACAAAAATGACACTATCGAATACCCAAAAGAAATACATTTATGCTTTTCTTTGAGATGATCCTCACACCTTGATGAAAATTTGTGAACAGAGTTGGCCAAATTGGATACTTTTAAAAGGAAACTTCTGTTTTCAAACTAGATAGATGAAAACTGATGAATGTGCCTTAAGATCAAATTTCATGACAAACCCAATGGTGGAAACCGCGTATGCATTTTAAAAAAGTTGCTGTCAAAAATTTTTTGTTTCTATGGTGAAATTTCCAAAGCACTTTTTTATGTAGAATTCAATGGTGGATAAAACTTATTTTTTGAAATGAGATATCAATAGTTATGATGGAATTTTTTTAATGTGACACCCTGTATATTCCTGCATATATCAATGAAACATTCCTCTGAATATATGGAAAGGTATCTCGGAAGGTACCTTGATAACTCTAGCTGAAGCTATAAATATTTTATTTGACAGTGGTGTGTTTCCATCATGCCTAAAAACAGCAGTTATCATTCAAATCCACAAAGGTGGAAATAGTAAAGATCCGTCGAACTTCCGACCATTTTCTTTATTAACCATTCTCTCTAAAGCCATAGAAAGACTTGTCAAAAAGAGAATGCTGTAGTTTTTGCAAGACCAAAACATTTTGAATAAAGACCAATTTGGATTTCAGACCGGAAAAAATACAAATGAGGCTATTTCGCATTTTTTGGAAATGGTATATCTAGGGATGAATGAGGGCGCAGCAGTTGGAGCAGTATTCTGCAATTTCTCGAAAGCCTTTGACTGCGTCAATCACGGGATACTGCTCCAGAAGCTTCCGTGTTATGGATTTCGAGATTTAAGTTACAACTGTTTCAAGTCATACCTCTCTGACAGGGAGCAACTTCTTAAAATGAAAGAGACCAACTCCAAATTACGTAATATCAGGAGTGGCGTTCCACAAGGTTCAGTCCTTGGGTCGGTATTATTCCTAATATATATAAATGACTAAGCCAGTATTAATATACAGGGCCGGTTTACAATGTTGGCTGATGTCACGACAATGATGTGGAAGAAGTCTAATTTTGAGTTACTGAAATCAAAAATGGAAGACGATTTGAAGAAAGTAAAACACTGGTGCGACTCAAACTATCTCTGCTTCAATGCAGAAAAAAGTAGCCTTCTAACCTTCAGATATGTTCATGAACCTCTTAATATTTGACACTACAAGCATCGAAAACAAACTTTGTACCAAATTTCTTTGCATTGAAATTGATAGTAACCTAAAATTCCATATCCACATCCAAAGTCTCAAAATAAAACTGCCTTCGGACTGCTTTGCAGTGAGAGTTGTGTCTGAGGAACTGGGTCTGCTAATGAGTAAGGTGACATATTTTTCCTTGATCAAATCACACCTGCGATATGGTATTGCATTTTGGGGTTATTGCAGCAAACAGTTGTTCGATTCTGTTTTCGTCCTGCAAAAACGAGCAGTCGGATTCATGTCCAGAGCTAAATACACCGACCATTGTAAAGCGTTATTTTCAAATGACAAAATTTTAACACTAACTTCCATTTTTATACTCGAAACTCTATGATTGGAGTATAAGCACAAGTCCAACGTCTCCGATACTGAGTGCACTAGAACAACCTATAATACTAGCCAAATAACGAGAAAAAACTTACCTCTCCCCATCCTCCACTTAGAATTAACGAAAAAATCAATAATTGAGTAGTAAAGACGCTCTTTGATTAGTATGGGAATTATGAAAAATGGGATATTATAGTCTGTTTTATACAAATCGGGGAAAATGCACGAGAGATATCCAGAGAGAAGACATTTTCGCAAGATTGCCACACTAATTAATGAATGGTGGTTAATTTGAAAAGAAAAGGAAAAAACTATTGAATCAAATAGGGATAAGGAGTTGGAAGAAATAATCGTTTTAGGAGCTGTTGGAAACAATCCCAAAACGTCTACGCGAAAATTGAAAATATCAACCTGAGTCAACAAACTCCTTCACGCAGTCATCATCGGAGATAGACTCTGAAGAAGCTTGCCCCTTGCGCCCGCGAAACGTCAGGAAGAAATTCCAAAAATCGACGACCTTCAAATACAAAAATAGTGACACAATCATTACAAATTCCCATTTCAAAAATTACATTTATGTTTAAAGAAATCAGTTGTGCAATTTTATCCATCCATACCATCTCTATCTATACCAGGTGACTTCGATCATTCAATAACACTTTTATTCTGTTTAAAAAAAATCTGTTTAAAATCTGTTTTTCCGTTAAGCAGCTGTCGTCCCCATACGAACGACAACTCTCAGAAGTTGAGAAACTTCTTTTTCACAAGCACTGAAAAAGTTACAATATTGAAATCAACCTGACGTTTTGTAATACCAAAAAGACACTCAGCCAGTAATTTATTTGATTTACCCCATGGTTGTAAGGGATGGAAAAAGCCACCCCTAAAATTTATTTCCAATTTAACTTTTTGTCTTATTATTTGTTTACCATTTAAAAATTTATTTCCATTCCCCTGCGACAGACCGTAAACGTAATGCATATCAGCCATTTCCTCATTTCTGTGAATTATAAAAGTGAATTATAAAAGTAACAAATTGAGAACAAAACAACAACACACAGTTAGTATTAATTCAATTTCGAAAATTCACAAACTGACAGCGTCATACCAATTTAATTGTCACTATCGCTAATAGCGACCTACTAGATAGATTAGTTTCGTATTTTCGCATTTATGACGATGTATATCTGTAGTTGTTCGTAAAATAATTTTTTGCTGTGAACTGGTTTATTTTGGGCAAAAAATCCACAAGACATTTTTTGTTTAGAATGAAACAGGCTATCGGAAATGAATTTTTAAATGGTAAACAAATAATAAGACAAAAAGTTAAATTCGAAATTAATTTTGGGGGTTGCGTTTTCCACCCCTTACAACCATGAGGTAAACCAAATAAATAACTGGCAAAGTGTCTTTTTGGTAGTACAAAACGTCAGGTTAATTTCAATATTGTAACTTTTTCAGTGCTTGTGAAAAAATTGTTATACAAATTTTATGTATCCCCTTTGAGGGGCTGTATCTTAACAAGTGATGCTCTAATGAAGTTTGTTTATACGATAGATCCTATCTTTGTTTCGATGAGGAATCACTTCCTTAAATGTTTTACACTTATTCAGTTACACCCTGTATAAATAAGTAATCACATGTCACACGAGTAACAAATCAGTAATTTTGAATTATTGATTTCAACTTTGCCTTTGACGTCAGCTCTAGGATTATAATTAAATGTAAAAAAAATGTATATGTGCCTATCCCAGATTGATAAAATAATGACACATTATTATTATGAATACGGTTTTGATTTTTGAATTTGATCCCAATTTTTTAACGAAAAATCAAACAAACTGAGAAATAAACTCTGTGTTCAAAATCGGGAGAGACTGGGTGAGCAAATTGGAAAGTTTTGGTGATAAAGATTCGAGTAAATTGTGAAAAAGTTACAATTCTAGAGCTTATGTAAATGAAGCTTTCAAATTTGGAAAATCATGATTGTCTCCGGAGATATTCGAAAAAAAAAAACAAAATTCGAAAATGAGCTTTGGAACAGGAGAGTTTTTTCCGAATTTTCATAATTTTGTATCTCTTACGGTTTCCGATATTAACATTCTGGCTGTCCTCCTCTTGGACACCCTGAATAACCGGTTGTATTAACTATAGAGAATAGAAATATGAGCCAATCTCTAGTTTCATTCGTAATCTGTCATTTCTGGGGTAATATTTCTTGACGAATAGTATTATTTCTTAAATAAAACTTGGTTCACTTCAGAATTTTTCCAGAAAAATTTCAGTACCTCTTCCACTGGATACTGTTATACCACTCATTCAATTCCTACATATAGATCTGCGAAATTTTGGAAATATTCCAGTTTCACTTCGACAGTATTATAATTTCAAATACTGTTTTCGAATTATCTATTTGTTTCTGTGTAACTTAATAAGGAAGCATCTCATTTGCTGACTGAAGTCTGCATGTTATCACAATAATTTCATGCCACACTCAAGCGTCAAAATGAATAACAACGAATGTTATTGTGTCTAGATGATTAGGTCGATTTTTTTACGGTCTGTTAAACAATGTTACAGTATTGACAAGGTCAAATGAAATGCATGTTTATAAAATAAGTGATTATTTCTTCATGAAATGTTCAGTAATTCAAAATCATATACAACAAATTATTTTCATTGTAGCTTTACACAAATGAAACCTCGAACTAAGAAACTAAAGACTATGAATGAAATTTTTTGATCAACTGAAAAATTCAGAAATGAAATACACTATTATACTGAATTCACCAATCAACAGCAAAAAAAAGTTTCAAAAAGTGTTACTCTATACTGGGGATGGGTGAAACCACTGAACTGAAATTTCAAACTTTCATGGCCAGAATTTGAAATTCGAACTTACAGTTAGCCAACCAAGTTGGGTAGCCATGGTCCATAACTGCGAACGTTTCGCCCATAACTGCCATGGATATCTTCAGAGGTGGTTGACAGCAAAGCGTTGCGATCTCCTCGTTGGTAGACTCGTAATACAAAAAACAAATGAAAATTTTTCACGTGATACAAATAACTCAGGTATATTTAGATCTTCACCTAATACCTGATGAAAGTATTTAAAAACAACAAAATCAAAATTGCAAAAACGAATGTATTTACCATATCGAAATTACACAAATGTTATTCGTGGAATTCCACGCAGAGGTTGTAAAAATTCGTTTCTGTACATGGGTATCTCGTAAAAGATCTCGATCAAAACCCTTGAAACGAAGACACTAGCATTCATCAATGAATATAACAATATAATTTGTGGTGAAAATTCACATATACAGATAGGGGCTACAAACAATTTGTGCTAACGCTTGTTTCAATTTGATTCTGATTATCAGTTGTTTGGAGAATGAAATGTAGACATGAGAATATAAAGGATATTGTCAAAATCAGGTACACCGTAATATCTATCAAGAAATATTCGTAATATGGCATATCCACCGATGCGACTCTCAGATGAGAAACTCCCCAATTCCTAATCACGAATTCTGTCCAGTAAATAACCAAGTCATTAGGTTTCATTGGTCGATTCACAAATAAAGCAGACCTTTCTTTGGCTTTCTCGCGATATCTTAAACAAACAAACTTGATGTAGAACATAAAAAAGTTAATAGGATCACAATATCACTAGAAATTATGGAATATACAAAAACCCCTTTTGAAAGTGAAATCAGGAAAAATTTTGTTCGCATATGGAACTACATTTGGTGTGTGTGTTGTGAATAAATATACGTAATGGTAAGAAGGAGTTCGAATAGCGAAAAATCATCAGAAGGAACGACTCAATATGTAGTTGCAGACCCAACTTCATTATCCAAAGAGGCTGAATATCTGGGTTTTTGTTTCTTGTTCTGTTAATATATAATTTGATATTATTTCGAGTGAAGTGGTGGTGAATATCATGATGAAAGACAATGTACTGTTTGAAATAAGATGGTTCTAAATTTTTCAATATTTTGTATACAAAAATCATTGTTGGGAAATGGATTGCCAATTTGAAACATTGAGCATAATAATAATAGGAGTATCTCTACGGCACTTCAAAATGATTCTCATACCACGATTCTGAAGTTTTTGGAGTTGAGACAATTTATTCTGATATATAGAATAGAGGAACAATAGTCGAAGTATTGCTGAACAATTGACTTGTAAACTGTGATACTTGACTCCGTTGAAAGATTATTGGCAATTCTAGAAAAAAGATTACTCAAAATGTTCATCAAACGATAGAGTGTTATCCATCTGGAATCCCAGATATTTAGTTGAATTCACTATTTCAATTTTGTCATAATCAATGTTGAGATTAATAGTTTTAGAGTCTATTTGGCTGTATTTAAACTTGGTAGTGATTATCATCGCTTTTGTTTTCAACACATTCAGCTTGAGTTTGTTAATTTTTGAATACTTGTTGACACTTGCTAGAGTATTATTCATTTTTTGTATAGCCATTGTAAGGTTCCCATCGCTACTTGTCAATAGAGTATCATCAGCAAAAAAGTTCATAAATTCACAGTCGACAAACAATGGCATGTCATTTAAATATAGTATGAATAAAAGGGGTCCCAAAACACTACCCTGGGGAACTCCAACATCATTGTCAATTGTCATTCCACGTCCCTACAACAATTTCCTTTCATTAATTTACGATTGTGTGCTTCTGATGTTCTTCATTATTGAAGGTTGACTTTCCTGCTGTTACTCTTTCGGCAATAGGGAGGAGGAGGGGGATTTTTGTTTTTTTAAGCCATGACTTCTTATGGTTGGGGTGAGAGCACTGAGGTGATGTTGGTGTTGCTCTTGGTTAAATATGTGTCGAAAAAAGTGTTGTAGTAGTGTGCAGGAAAACTGTTTTTGTTGAATATATTCTATGCCAAAAATTCCAACTTCACCTTTAAACATTACTCTCAATGCCAATGTTTACGAAAGGATTACGATCTTGTAGATATTCAGAATGTTACTCCCCGGAAATAGATAAGATCTTAAAAGATTGGGAGATATGAAATGCTCCCGATAATATTGAAACAAAGCAAACCAATTTACTCGAAATCCCAACTTCTTCAAAGGATATTTTGTTCGGAAATCGTTGAACTTTCGGAGTCAAGAAACTTTTTATTGCCATGGAACGATTGTAATATTGCACAAACCAAATTTAAGTAATTGCAGTGCAACGGTCGACTTTTGAACTTTGCTGAATAAAACTTTGTTAAGTTAATTGGAACAACGGGCAGCGCGCAATAATAATTGAGTTTTTAATTATTACGTAGTAGGAATTTCAGCGGATTTTTCCAATGATGGCAGATCCCGTATTCCTCGAAGTATCAAAATAAATGACGAATATCAAAAAATGTAGAAGACTTTGAGAGAGATTACAGAAAGAATGGTTGTTGTAGCTTGAATACATTAGGTCTATTCGAAAAAACGAGCGTCTGTAGACAGCTAAATTCGTCGCATGCATACGGTGCATCAGTATATAACGTTTATAAAAAATCATTGAAAATGTGATATTGATCTCTAGTATAAGTTGCTTTTTTATATGTGAATATTGAATTATATTAAAAAATATCCTGAGATAACCCGAATGTCAACTTTTCTCAAAGCAAATGACAGATTTTCTCTAAGAAATGATAACAAATACTTACATGCCATGATTTACATTTTTGTGAAGTCTAATCTTACCTGAAACAAAAACATTTTCATTAACGTGGGATATTACTTTTGTGACAATATTGATAATAAATCTTGAAGGTATAAAATGATGCCTATTGTTACGAAATTTGAGGTATTTAGAACATTCTCGATTAGAAAAATGAAATGAAAAAACAGAATCGTCTAAGTTAACATCCATCTAGTTTAAAAATGTTGATGTATACCCATTTCATTGTGTAAAGGTCGAGAAGTAGAAAGTTGAAACCTTTCTCAATAAATATTTCATTATGAATGTAAACTATAACTATATATTCTCATTGCTTATTGGAAGTAGATTTGAACAAGACTGAACAAAAATACAAAGCTACTTCTACTATATGATACTATCGGCCAAGGAAGAATGACAGCATACAATTGCCTGGAGAGTTTAAATATCTGAAAGTAACATTAGATCTCAGGACGACTTAAAACTATCGTCCAGAAAGAAAAATTGAAGGGCACATGCGGCCCTGACGATGACGAGACTACGGAAACTAGGGAAAAATACGGGGGCTTGAACCAGACTGGATTTATGGGTTATAGAAATTAATGATTGAATCGTTAAAATCATAATGCATGGCAACCCTCCATCAATTTACGATGTATAAAGCAGATAATAATAGTATATTCTCTTGAGCGGCGGGGTAATAAATCATTTTCAAGTCGCTGTTCCAAACGGCTTACATAATTGAGTGAAAAAGTGAAAATGTAGTGTTAATTTTGAATGAAGTTATATGATTTGATATAACAAGTCTCAAAAGACCTTTCACAGTTGTGAGTATACGGCGAGTAACAAAAATATGGAACACTCGCATTTTTTATTATTGCTTTTTTTAATCTAAATTGAATTTCGTGGCGTGATGATTCGATTCGATCTAATAGTGCTTAGCCGAAGAATATGAATTGATGATAAAGTCTATGTGTCCAGCAGTATTGTTATTAGTAAATTAAACTTTGTGTGTGAAACGAATTGGTTACTTCAGTTTCCTCTTCAATGAAAAGAATGAGCATTAAAGAAACACAGCATTAGCGTTTTGCATTGAAAATTAGCATTCATTGCTTCACTCTTTTAGAAAGCAGAGTATATGAAGACATATTTCATTTACTATAGATATATTTCAATAACGTTCTCAAAAATCGTCTCCATGAATTTTGCAGATTTACAAAAAACTTCACAGTAAAAATCCATTTCTGTTATTCTATTCAATAACAACCACACAATATTTCTGGAAACTATTATTTGTTCATTCAACAATAGTTGATATTACTGACACAATCGCACACAATGATAAAGGTCATCGACCCATCTTTTATATAGACTTCACTCCTGACGATGATCAGAGATTCAACAATCATTTCATGAATGATTCTTTCCAGAGATTTAACAAAAACAAGTCGGGGTCAAAAGCTTATTGATATCACTGCGAGAAAAGATTCAAATACGAGTGTGGCGAGATAAAAAATTAATAATCACTTCAGAATAACAATAGCATAATCTCCTGATATAATTTCTGGTTTGTTTGTATACGTTTCTATTAAAATATAACCGATTGAAAGCATTCGTTTATGATGAGTATCTTTCAAGGAAGTGAAATTCATTTTTAACAAATTGATTTTCAATTTGGTGTTACAGTATTCAACCTGAAAGGTAACATATTTGAAAATCTATCCTGTAGTTTAACATTCGGGTTTGAATAATACAAATATAATAATGCATGATCGTTCATTCGAACACTAATTAAAAATTTTCGAAAGGCCGAATCCAGAGTTTCAGATTATAATCTATACGAAGTCAATTCGTTACCGAACGTTGGCATTGCCTTTGTATGGCATGGGCGGCTTGGTATAATTTACGAGGTCGAGTCAATATTTTTATGTGGGAGGTTTTATATGGTATTAACTAGTAAATTTATTAGACCCGTTATATTAGTCTGTTTGGATTGAATTCGTATAGACTATCCTAATACATACTTATCAAAATTCAAGATTATTTGTATTTGTAATGATAATTGCTACACACGTGAAAAATAAACGAAAACAGTGCAAATACAAATAGGTGTAACATTAAAACAGTATAGGTTAAAACAACAAAAAAGAAAAGACAAACTTATACAATAAGCATATAGCAGTTTCTCAAAATCAGCGCTCATTGCAACTATACATAATGCAGCTGTTGCGAAATTTTTCAGCCAGAAAAAAATTGTTGTCCGTACGAAACTTGAGATATTATAAAATACAAAAGTATGACTCATAGATATTTTACTTAATCCCTTGACAACAAGGAGTTTGCGGTTGCTGTATTTCTCGATACAGAAGGAGCATTTGATAATGCACTACCTAAATCTATAGTATGAGCCCTGGCTGGAAAAGTCATAGAATCGACCATAACTGGATGGATCTATGCCATGCTAGTAAACAGAACCGCAACTATGAATATTCAAGACGAGGCCATCAGGTTCAGGGTCACCAGGGGCTGCCATCAAGGTGAGGTACTATCTCCCCTTCTGTGGTTGCTCCTGTTGGATAGTCTACTTGATGCCCTCGTTGGAAGAGAAGTAGACCTGCAAGCTTATGCAGATGACCTTGTCATTTTGGCAAGGTCCACGTCGGGAAGGATAGCTCGAAATATCCTCCAAAGTGGGATGGACGTGGTTCCCAGTTGGTGCCAGAGGGAGCAGATGTCTGTTAACACCAGCAAAACGGTGATAATCCCCTTCACCAGGAGGAGAAAATTGGACAATTTAACGCCACTTTTCCTCAATGGTGAGGTCATTCCATACGGAGGTGAATATTTTACACAAATCCAAACTGTCCCTATGGACATGTCGAAGGATTTGTAGTAAAACTTGGGGTTTAGGTCCAAAAACAAATCCATTGGATATATGTGATGATTGTTAGACCAATGATAATTT
>WOGR01000848.1:8507-22494 GCA_015342045.1 Leptinotarsa lineolata
AAGACGACAGCAGCATACTGTTTCTTAAATAAAATTTCAAAAACTGTCAAAACTTTATGAAATTCAAATAGGGGTTTGCAGGAGTCTCGACTATTGGCATTGCATAAGAATTTTACAGCCCTTTTCTGGATAACGAACACCGTCTGCAATAATAAAAAAGTTATAGGAGTGAGCCACCTTAGAGAATCATCCGGTATCATTCAGAAAAAAAAAACAATGTTTTCTATCAGATTCAAATCTTGAGTCGATTCTGGAACACACGTCATTGAGTTAAAACTGTAATTTTCTTTCTATACGCGAAAAACTCTCTTTCAAAAAATAGCTAGTACTTGTAACATAGATTGTTGAGTTTTCACTACGAGTTCAGACTGAATGCTCAAGTGAAAGTCAACCCCATTTTCATTCACATCTCCTATTGTTTTTTTCCGCATCTGAATTTTCAGATGAAGACAACATGATGAAAGTACTGCTTTATTCTTAAGTGGGCTTTGGCTTTATTTCCATACTGGAATGGGGACATGCAATCTTATAATTGTATGATGAAAAAAAGTTGTTCGATTTGTTATTCTCGAAAATACATGAATGTAATGGAAATGTTGAACAGGACAGAATGCAAATTTTACAGATAAGGCCTGAATTCCATGGCGATTGTGTTAGTCGAACACGTTACAATCATTTCGCAATCTAGCATTCATTTGGAAAAATCTACTTCAGTGGTTAATTGGACATTTCAGCGGCTCTTACATTTTAATTGGATTAAATCAGTGTCAGTTGTGGAAAAAACGCCATTTTCATCCATTGATTGCGACAAAACCTGATAAAAATGATGTTTTATCAAGAGCTATTTCGCGATAACCTTGTAACAAACAACAAACTTTCAACTATGAATGCAGTTATGAAAACCACCGCTATGTTCAAACTTAGCTATCGTATATTGCTTTGTTTTCGAAAAATGTAACATATCTAATATTATTTATATTTGAACAACATGATACTGTTATCTCGTAAAAAACTATAATGACTATTTCTGATTCACTAACGATAAAATGTGAGTTATTATGGTAGGTTGACGATAACAAAGAAATTCCCATAAAAGTGCTAAAATGGGATAGAAGTATGCAATCACTAGTAATTACGATAAAAATATACTAGATAGAGGAAATTTATTATCATATTAGTAATACATGTTATTTAAGTTGAATTGTATTAGATATTCATTCATTTATATATTTTTGAATTACTTAAATAACGTTTAGTGTGTTTTATGGAAGTTATGTACATTTGAGCAAAACTGAATCTCGGAATTTGTATTTTTTTCCAGAGTGGGGGATTTTTAATGTTTGTTTGATAGTGTATTGCATTTTTTTTAATAACTAATACTCTTGATCTATCTAAAACTTCATTTTGGCTTAGTTTTGAGGATTATCATTCATATTTTTATATTTTCGAATATTACAATGGTCTTTTTTCTTTCATGGGAGATCACGTACATTGGATTAACTTTTGCAGAACGCCACCGAATGAGCGAATGCCACTTTTTATGTAATCCATATGTAACCACAGCTTTTTTTTGGAAAGATTGATAGCAAATGAGACCATTGACTGACCTCAACATATCCTTGCTTGGAAAAAACTAAAAAAACTATTGTATCGAGTATCCATTTCAACTGGAATACCCCAGGGTTCCATATTTGCCCCATTATTCTTTATTTTATTTATGTACTTTCCTACAAAAAACTATAATCTATGCAGATGATACAAGTCAAATAGTAGCAGAAAATAATGTTCAACTAACTACAAAAGCTACAAACAAAATCGCAGAAGATTTCTCTAATTGGTGCACAAATAACGCACTGATAGTTAATATAGAAGAGACGGTCTTAATGATCTTCCTACCAAAGATGTCACCTATGATCTTTCTCCCCTAGTAAAGATCAATCATAAATCTGTAGAGCAAGTAGATCAATTTAAGTACAGTTGTCCAAAAATTAACCTGGGAAGCTCACTCGAACAAATTAACTACAGAACTGAGTAATTTGTGTTTTATGATAAGACAACTGCGAGGAACAGTATCTACATATGTACTCAAACTGAATTACTTTGGCTTAGTACAGTCCATATTGTCATATGTCCTGGCTTTTTGGGGGGCTCGGCACATATGACAAAAGTGTTCACAGTATGAAAAAAGTCGTAGGGTTCCTTGATGGCTTACATCACAGGGTCTCGTGTAAAAAATCCTTCAATGATTTTTCAATAATGAGTTTAACCTGTCTCTACATTCGTGAAGGTAATGAAATACGTTTGCCTTATGACCGATTAGCTCTAAGCTAGGATTCTGTAGGTTATCAAGGGGTAATCTGCTCTAACAAAACAAATGAAATACTTGGAAATCTAGGAACTTATAGTGGGTGGAGGAAAGCTTTGTTAAATTATCTTTTAGGAAATGCTTTTTATTGTGCTGATGAGTGCTGATGAATTTCTACATTCCTGAATAATATTGTTCCATTTATATGCACTTTGTACATATATATTTTGTGTTGTGTTTCATCTCTACATCTTTATATACATTTAATATCTGTTTGACTAGTCTAACAAAATTCTGTATTTGTATGACATTTGTAGAATTTTCAAAGATGAATAAATTTCTATTCTATTCTTCTATTCTATATACGAATTGATTTTTTTAGAATATATACTGCGTTATGACATAGAATCATATAACCTCGATATTAAATTCATTATCGTCGATTCAGTACGTTTTTTTTCAAAATTTCATATTTCCTGAAAACACTTTATCAGTGCACAGGCACCGCTCTAAAAAAGCCTCAACGATTCTCTTGAAGAATCGTTGAGGCGTTCGATCAATAATCCGAAAATGTTTCAAACGAAATTGTTTCCGATTCCAGCTGGATCCAAACAAAACATCTATTCATTGTTAATAACGAATCCTCGTAACAACTGTCTTGATCCTTTCGCCTCATCTTGATATCACATGCATGGTGAATCTCGGTTATAAATAATGGAAATTCACCCGTCTAGGCAGTCCTTTTACACCAGCCCTGTCGAAATTTACTGGTTGACAGACGTTCATAAATTCGCCAAGTGATGTAGCTTGAAAATTTATACACATTTCCAGCGAAGAGATCGTTCAAAAAATGTAATGAATGGATGTTCGGCTGGATTCGGCTGAAAGGAGAATGCATTTGATGAATATATTGGAAATATGCCTGAAAGGTAATCTAAATCCATTATTCAATCAAGTATTGAAACGGGCGAAGTTGACGACATCTGTCCTTACAAAAACGATTGCAATGGGACCGACAAAAGGCTTAATCCACAAATATCAAAGACGAACAAGGCTTTTCAAGGCGGTTTAATGCAATTTCGAACTTTGACGTCGATAATCGAATGAAATTGGTCCTCAGAACGAAATTCGTCTTTCGTCTTTTCCAGAAAAATTCATTTGAATTCAATCATGCACTCGTCGTACAGCCTGGTATCACTGAGAGCCCTATAACGAGTCAAAACAATACTGCCTGCTGTTGAATCATGATTGCTTTCGTTTTAGGCCCTAGTTTCAACTGTATGAGTACGATGTTCACATATCTGGGGTACTGAAACTATTTTTGAGAGAAAAATATTATTTTAAAGTAGTTTTCCTCATTCGCCCACAACTTGTTATGGATTCAAGAAGATTATTAATTCACGTTGTATTGAAAAAGGCAAATTTTTTAAGTGGTGACAATAAAAATATAATGCGTAATAATACTACAGACTGGGGACGAAGAATTCATCTAGCTCATTTCGAGGTTTTTTTTTGTATCTCTTCTGAATCGTCTGCAACATGTAGTGTCGCTAATGGATGGCTGTGGGTAGGTGATTATACATTTTGATGCAGTTACCTACTAAGTATACTAAGTATAACCTACTAAGTATAAACCAACTAAGTATACCTACTGAGTATACCTACTGAGTAAAAAAAATCCAACATTTCCGTTGGCCATCTAAAGTCATTAGTTTATACTACTCCAGTGGAAGATATGGAAGATTTGAGATATCGGGTAATTGCTGGGTGTAACGCAATCACAAGCGATGCTGGTTTTTTTGAAAGAGTTTAAGAGTTGATGGGGAGAAGATTGGATTCTTGTATCCGAGCGGGAGGGTAGTCATTTTCAACAGTTCTTGTAGATTAAGAAACATTACATGTCATTTTTGGTAATAAATTGTTATTGTCGACATTTTTCCGTATCTTCGAATCAAAGCGCCCTATCAAAATCATCGTGACAAAATATCTTCAGAGTAGTCCAAGGAATAGTTCCATGAATTTCTGCCACATGTTTAATGAACACCCTGTATATTATAAGGTCCCTAACCATATTGTTGGATGGTCTTGGCAATCTGATTGCTTCGCCGAGTATTATGGTAGTTATCATTTGATTCTGAAATGTATAGTGATATTGCTGTAAATATACCAAGGTCTTCAAATAATGCTCCACAAGAGTATCTCGGACCTTCTTGTATATAAAGGCTGTTTCTTCCGTCATGTGGTAACATTGCTATATTCTAAACCGTAACAGATACGTAGACGATTAAATAGGAAAAAGGTAACTGTCATCGGAAACAATACAATGGTTGAAAAAAATTTACGTGGACTCTCGCCCTTGTCGAGTTATACGAGAAAACCAAAAATTCTGTTTTTCGTTTTTTTCGAATGGAAATGTTATTTCGAAGAATATTAAAAAATGTGAAAGGAAAATGTTATTGCATTCGGAGTGTAGTAAATATTCGATGAAACGTTTCGTGTCAACATGGCCACCATGAACTTTTTTTATTTTAAATACGGACCTATTTTTTTATTATAGATATTATATATTATAGAATTTATTATAGAATTATAGAATTTACAATACAAGGGTGTATCACATTTGATATTTTTTTAGCGTTTCATTTAAAATAACTAGCATCATCAGTGAAAACCATTTTGAATTACGGTCTTGTCGTTACTTCATTTGTAAATTGTTTCGATTTCTTCAAAATATAAATCAGACAACCCAATAATAAATTCGACAGGTAGGTACCCTAACTTATTATGAACAAAGAATCTGATATTTTCGTTACTTCCAGGATTACAGTAATAAACAAATTTCCAAGACGAAAAAGTGGGAATTTTCATTGTGTTAGGGTACCTACCTGTCGAATTCATTGGATTGTCTAATTAATATTTTGAAGAAATCGAAACAATTAACAAAAGAAGTAACGACAGGACCGTAATTTGGAATTGTTGTCACTGATGATGGTAGTTATTTCAAGTAAATTTTCTTCGACCATTGTATTCTTTCCGATGACAGTTACCTTTTACCCTCCACTGGCAGCAATGGAAGCTACATTTTGAAATCACACAGAATTATGTAGATTTACCTGAAGTCATTTTCCAACACGTCATGTTATAGTTATTTCAATTTGTTGAACGAAAAAAGGGAGTGTGACCGATATGTTGATCTGGTAACATGAATCAATGAAAATGTAAAATTTACCTTGGAATGTAGAAAATGCCTGTGACTCCATTTTGTGACTATAATCATCGTTTCTCCAAAATTCTCTGTTTCAATTACTACGTCAACTGCTTCGATTTGCTTTTGTTTTCGGATACATGTACGTCATAGTAATCTGAATTGTAGGGAAACATATCCATTTGAACATTAATATCGATAATCAGTTGAGATTGTTGTGGATTTCAACAGAAAAATAGAAAACTCAATTGACCTGAATTAACTTTGGACTTTTCTTCAATTCTTTTTGTAATATCTTTTAGCTGCTGTTTCATTTTCGCAAGCATTTATTTAGTTTCACCTGTTCTGGTGTTGAAGAATTCATCATAGTTTTTATTAAAAATGATTGGAGTTACAAAATGGCCATTTATTGTTTCCACAGTAAATATCAACTGGAAAAGTTCGATAAGCGAAAATGCAATGAACGAAGTTGTCAAAAAGTCACGAGTGCGGAGGTGCATTATCGTGATGCAAAAGCCAAGAATTGTTTTTCCACAATTCCAGACGTTTTCTTCCTATTGCTTCTTGAAAGTGGTGCATAACTTCAAGATAATACCCCTTATTGACCGTACGACCATTCAGCAATTTCGGAATGAACTTCGCTTCAAGCCTAAAATTCCCAAAAAATAGCATGACATTAGCCAACTGATACGCCGACATCCTCAGCAACTGATCTAATAGTGATTCGACGATTTTTCATAACAATTTTCTTCACTTTCTCAACATTTTCATCGGTTGTTGATGTGCTGTTGCGTCCAGGGCTAGCGTCGTCATTAACATTTTCTCGACCTTCTGTGAAAAGATTGTGACACTTGTGGAAATTTTTCTGACCCAGAGTACAATCACCGTATGCCACTGTCAATATTTTAAGTGGCTTTGAGCACTTATTTCCATTTTTAAGCAAAACGCCGAACACGCAAAACAGTTCTAACTTTTATGCCTCTCACCAACAAACTAAATTCGCTAAGCAGCTGAAACTATTAAAGTATGTTCGAAACCAGAATACCAATACGAAAAAATGAAAAAAAATCAAATCAAATATACGTAGTCCGCGAAATTTGAAAGCTCACCCTATTTTCTGAACATTAGTACTCTAGAAAAAAAAGATAGAATTAGTTTCTCAACTTCTAGTTTGATTGTTATTTCACAATAATCATTCCATTCATTTTCAAATGGATATTTTGAAGTGAGCAATCAAAGTTTGATCATTTTTTCCTAATGAAAAAACAGTTAAATTCCCATTAGAGTCACATTAAATAGCTACCAACGTAGATTAAATAATTTACTTCGATGGATTTGAGTGTTTTGCTCGACAATGCATTAATCTTTCACAAAAGCCACAATAACATCCATCTCAAACAATATGCCTATTATATCTTGAAATATAACGAAGTCAATGACATCAATGAGATTAAAAAGTAACAAAATTCAATGAATGCTGTTTTTCTAGAAAGCGTGACTACATGTGGGCAAAATATGTTTCATTCGTGGTGTACACATTTTTATTCCGCATGTATCTGATTCGTGAGAATATGTGCAATTCGTTCAGAACTTATGGGTGAATTCGGAAATTATTGAGATTCTATGATTTTTTGTTAACATTTTCTCAAAAACCCGTGAATTTTTGAAAATAGTTGCATAAAATTTTACCGAAGAATTTTCTTCTGTGAGCTTTATCTGAGTTTCTGGGTCTCATTATTTGCCTGGCATGGAAAAATAAGTGGTTTCTTACACATTTTGACTATTTCATTTTTGGAAGAACTTACACATGTTGAATTGTCAAAAACATCATAAACAGTTTCGTTTCAATAAAAACATCACTCACCGATACAGTAACAATTTTTCCTTCCTCAATTCTCATTGATTTTGTTAATTTTTTCAAATACAAATTCTCTACAAAATATGCCTATTCTGCATATATTTTGTAGAGAAATGTAAACAAGAAAAGGTTTGTAATACAGAAAGTATTTGAATTAGACTACGAAACGTTATTTGCCTAACAAATTCCACGTCATACAAGCAATATTTCTTGACGAAAATGTAAATAAACTTTTCAATTTATGGTTTGATACTGTTTTATAACTTTTTGATAACTTTATGTGAGCTAAATCATGTCAGTTAGATAGCTCAAACAAATCATCGGAAAGACCCCAAGTTTCTGAAACTAATTTTACTGAAAGTGAAATTGATAAGTTTGAAAAAAATGTTTAGAGCTCGGAAATAACTCCATATTCCCAAATTCGATTTGTTTTTTTTAAACAGAATAATATCCAGTTTTTGTGGAGATCAGCAATCATTGTGAATCACCGTAACCCTTCTATCGTATGTCACCCATATTTGGAATACCTAACGCAATCAAGAAACATGAAGAGTCAACAGCTGTTGCAATATATATTTCCAAGGCATTTGACCATGTGTAGCATGAGGATTTACTTGCCAAACTTTGATGCTATGGCTTGTCGGATCATTTTTATGCATGGCTCTCCAGTTTCCTGAAAGAACGTTCCCTGCAAGTGGTCGTCGATGAATATCTCTCGAATACTTTTACCATCAACGTTGGTGGTCGCCAAGGATTCATATTGTCTCCAACACTTTTTTTTTGTACATCAACGACTTGGAAAAAATCCAATATATTCCTTTGCTGACGACAACACACTTGTCTCGTTATTCCATTTGGATACCAGGACATCGGTTGCAGATGCACATCTTCCTCAGCAGTAGGAGGTTGCATACCTATATGAGGATCTAGAAATGATTTAGAATTGGATGAAAGTAACCAGGTTCAATTCAATGTCACGAAAACCCAGGCATCGGTTTTACCCAATGAGACAAATGATTCCAAACCGGATATAATAATGTCAAGATAGACAATTCCTGACACCAATATGTCTTGGCACAATCATGTCGCTGGAATTGCAAAGGCTGCTCCTCAAAAGCGTGGTACACTTATCTGAAAACTGTACACAGCTCAGCAACTTCTGATGCTTCATGAAGCTCAGATCAGACCTTCTTTGGAGTATTGTTCCCATGTATGGAGCCCCCCACCTAAGCATACACTGAAGCTGTTGGAATCCTTCCAGAAAAGAACCATCTGCCAAATTGGAGACACGAATATCACTTGCAACCGTGATAGTCTGGAACATCGAAGAAAGGTTGGAGATTTGTCCCTCTTCTACAAATACTTTCACGGGAGGTGTTCAAATGACTTGGCACATTTGATTCTACCAAGAGCGGTACATATCAGAAGTACGCGACGGACACGGTCCGTCGCGTCTCATCGTTTTGAGGTTTAACTCAGTACACCTTGGACTTCACTGTTTGAGGACTCTTTCATTCGGAGAACAGCGTTTTTATGAAATAAACTTCCCGAGAACGTTTTTCCAAATGAATTTGATCGCCAGCGATTCAAATCCAATGTGAATCCCTTTTTGTGAAACATTTTTTTGAGGATAGATGCCTACCTGTATGGATAATTGCCCCACCATAAAAAAGCATCTACCCTGCAGTGCAGGGTAGATGCTTTTTAAAAAACATGGGTTGAAATAATAAAAAACATTTTGTATTTTTTCGAATCATTCTATTGTTATCATCAGAAGAAAATTCTGACATCACCCAAATCACCATAATTGAATGTTTAAAGCGTTTGTTTAATGGAAATATAAACTCTTCAGTTTCGACAAGAATAATCATATTTTTTAAAATTTCACAACCATTTATTCAGTAAAAATATAAACTCTTGTTGCAATAAAACATTCACATTGGAAACATACTTACGCATATACACAAAAATAAATATCTATTAAATAATATCGACCACGAACATTTTACTAGGAAAAAATAAGAATATATTAAAACACCTTTCAAAAGATGAAAGCTTTGTCACTAAAATGGAAATGAAAGAAAAAAATGTCTGGAATTCATTTAAACTTGTTATAACAGACTTTTTTTAGAAACAAAAAAGACCCAAACTACAAAACATTGGTTGCTGAATTGATACAAAACTACAAAATGTTGGGCTGCAACATGAGTGTCAAAGTCCATTTCCTTCACTCACATCTGGACTGTAAGTGAGGAACAAGGAGAACAGTTCCATCAAGACATAATAGAAATAGAACGCAGATACCAAGGTCGGTGGAACGTTAACATGATGGCAGACTACTGTTGGATTTTAAAAAGGGAAAATTCACAAGAACACAGCCGAAAAAGTACCAAAGAAGCTTTGACGGAAAAAAAACGTTTTCACAAAGAATTATAATCACTTCACACTTGTGTATCACTGCTCTGCTTAGTTTAACTATGTAGCATTGTTTTTTTGCTTCAACTTCATGTTGAAATAATAAAAATAAATCCACAATTCCTAGTTTTTTTGTACTGTTTCAATTATTCCATACTTACAAGTGTCATTTTTGAAATCAGCGCAGAAAACTATATAAAGATCAGTTAACGAAATCAAAACAATTTTTTTAAAAGTTTTGCAGACCTGTGTTATTCCTTATAGAAAAAGTATTGACAATTCGATTAAAAATAGGTTAGTTTAGCAGTTTTGTCAAACTGGAACTGTTTAATCCCATTTTCAGTCCAAAGTTTTAACTTTGTGAAAACGAATTGTTTTCTGAAACACCTTTTCTCATTTCCTTTTCTCAATGAGAGCTTAATTTTTTCTCATTACTCGAAAGAAGTATGTAATGTTAACAAAGGAGTGGAAGACAAATGTTCAACAATCCTCTGTTTATTGTGTTACTGAAGTTTTTTCCCTGTCTATTGGCCTTGTGGATACGACTCTCTCGTTGAACCTTCGAAAAGGTTCATCGTGCGCACACAAACATTTGTACGCAACTAAATGAAAGCTTATGTAAACAAAATCCATAACCTTACCTACCAATGTAAACAGTCATATTTATTATCACGTCTGCATGTACTCGTTCTGAATAAACAATTTCAATTCGACGAATTTTTATTGCTCGGAGGCATGTAACTTGTAACAGGGAGATGACTTTTTTCTCTTCTGCATTTTGCAATAATAGCCATTAATACAACCTGATGAAAACACGTTTTCCATACACCACAACTACTGTCTCTCTCAACGTGCGTTTCGGTAGCCACATCATCATCAGGAGATGACAGACATGATGGTCTTTGAATGATTTTTTGTACAACTGTCATTGGAAGTGACATTTTTAATGGTTGCCAAAAGTATTGAAAAATTATGTTTACAGCGTTTTAAAAATATCTTTAACACTGATGTTGAAAGTATTTCAAACACAATTTTTTCGACCAAATAGCAATAAATAAAACATAATTATTAAAATGTATTATATACATTAATCACATGATTATTATTATTATTTATAAACATTAATATGGAAAGTACAATTTAAAGAACTGCTGATATTGATACCTTGCGATGTTGAAGAGCCTTGTAACATGTTTGAAATAGCTGAGTTGACAATTTCATAGGCATTAACATTCAATTCTTGTAGTGAGGACGATGCTGTAGTGCTGGAGCTAGCTGTTGGTATTATTCTTTCAGCAATATCCTTTTCATAAGAAATAGACTAAACGATGTAACCCTCAGCTACTGTTGTAGACTTCCATCCTCCGTGCTTCTTAATATCCGTTATATTTGCTCCTGATTCTGCTAGCAAAGAAGCAGAAGACCTTGTGAAACAGTGACCTGTATATTCCTTTGGTTCCGGCAGGTTCAGAAACTTAGCAATGGTAAAGGGCATTTTTCCAAAACGTGTTTGTACCAACTGAGTTGGCACTGTATTTATAATTTGAGTATTTCAGAAAAAAACATTGATGATTGATAATAGAAGGGCGTAATGCAACGTATTTATTAAAATAGTCAATGTTTTTTCCAACAACGCAGAAAGAACGACATTTTTGTATTTGGAATTTGTACAATCAATGATTCATCCATTAATTAAATGTCTTCTATTAATAAATGGCACAGCTCTTCTCACTGGCAGGCTCCATATATTTTTCATCTGGTGCATTATTTATTAACCTCTGGATTTTTTGGGCCTATAACTTTCATTTTTCCGCTTTAACAATGCTATTACTTTGAAATATTTGCTTGTATTAACACCATTTTTGACGAGCCTGCCATATTTCTCATTTTTCTTCTAGATAGTCTGAGAAGATGGTTTCGCTGAAATTTTCCTTCGACGTTTTGAAGTCTACACCGGCCAAGAAAGTTACAATATGCGATGTCGTACTGCTAAGCTGATTTCTGTAGTAACAATTCAATTGAAGCTCTTTCCGCGGCCTTCTCAATATCGTCAGGAACCCACAATAATTCCTTACTATTGTTCTTTATTATGCAAAACATTAAATATCAGTGAGAACTTCAAATGTGACTTTGAATAAAACGCGTGAGCTGTAAACAATACTGTTTGTTGGTAACCAGGTGATTTGGCATCACCGGACACGGCTACTTTGCAGCAATTGCGATAGCATGAAAATAGTTAACTGACAAGAGATGTCAAAATGTTTCATTAAAGATATATCAAATTTATCTTAAAACAAGGAATTGTTTATGACATATTGTTTTGAAAATAACAAAAGTAGTGTCGTTCTTAGCACAATAACTCACAAATAGAATACCATGAAATCTCAACAGCTTTCTCTTGAAGGTAAGTACTAACTGAAAGGACTTTTCATTACTGTACATGTAATGCAATGAGCGAAGCTTCTCCTTATTCATAGTTCCTACTCCTTTCAAAGAGTTTCCCCAGCTCAATTTTCCACAGGCCATAAAATATGGAACAATTCTAGATATTTGAAAGAACTTTACGACAGTCTCAGTGTAGTTTCCTTATAGTGCAGAAACTATATAAAGTCCATATTTCTCTCACACCTGAAAGTGCTCTCCCAGCATTTGCTGGCAACACTCGCCAATGAAACCGTTTTATAGGTGTTCCGTTTATGGTCGAAAATAAAAGATACGTTCGAAATTAATTGTGTAAAAGGCGAGGAAATGCGACGGAATGAAACTTTCCGCTTCCAAAGATTCCCATGAAACGTGCCAGACCGATTCCAAGTTTTAATGCCCACGGCTCTGTTTTCACATTGTTATGCTCCATTGTAACTATTCCGTTGGTTTCTTGATAGTGTCAATGAGTCGTTATCGTGGATGCAGAAAACTGAGTCCCTTCAGGAAGTGGGCTGTATATGGAAAGTGAGGTGCCAAAAATTTCTATGAACACAGATCAGAAAAAATCAAATGAAAAATTTCGAAAACTGACATTAGTTACCAATTATGATAATACTAGGAACAAACTCAAATCGGATAGTAGTTTCAACTCATGAAAATATAGACATAATTAACTAGGAGCGCTCTCTACAAAGGAATTGAAAAACGGTTATCCAAAACTATTTTTTACACCAGATCTAGAAATGGAAGTTTCATGCGTGGTATATAATTGAGTTTCCTGATCACTCATTCTCTTCATTCAGTTTCCTTTCGTCTGAATGGAAATACATTTTCTACAAAATTTGATTAACAATATTCAAATATTTAGTATGATTTTCCAAACTTTAATACTTTCGATTTCTCGAAATTGAGCATAAAATATTCTTCATTAGATATTTCTTTCACTTCATTGAAAAGTTTTATCTACATGCTAAATTCATACAAATCATCCTAATTCCACTCCTGTTCTTGATCTCGAATTTTCCATTTTAAATAACTGGGAACCCAACTGCGTTTCAGTATCATTTGGGGAGAATTAGAAGAAACGTGCTACTACTCCAGATTAATTAAGGGTTTTCTACATAATCCTTCGACAATGGCGTTAGCAAGGAAGAGGCATCGGCGTGATTTCAGGCCTTGCTTTTAATCAAATTCTGACTGACTGGTAATCCAGACATGAATCAATCCACTGCATCATGCTGTACTGCTTCTTTTTTTATCGAAACGAACAGTAGCTTTTATCATTGAAAATTTATGCCCAATACATGATATGATTACTATTGGAAGACTATTTAGGATATTAACAATCGACACGGATATAATATTGAAAAAAATCATAAATAAACATCTCTTGATCCAAAAAAAGAATTGGATCATGACATATTCATTTATGAAATGATCTCCAAGGCGTTCGACAGAGTATGGTACGACGGACTATTAGCCAAGATGAGCGACTTTGGCTATTCAAAGCCCATGGTAACGTTAATCAGGTCTTTTTAGCACACAGAAGATGCCGATGCAGAGTAGGAAGAGAACTTTCTACAACGCGACTACTTGAAGCAGGGGTCCCGCAAGGAGCAGTCCTTTTGCAACACCTCGTCTCGATATACACGGCGGATGTGCCTGACGACACGGCTCTGCTAGCGAGATCGATCAGTGTAGCGCATATCACCAGATATCTGCAACAACAGGCGACCAGATTAGAGGAGTGGGCGAACCTGTGGAAGATCGGTATCAATCC
>WOGR01000849.1:0-22492 GCA_015342045.1 Leptinotarsa lineolata
TTGCTGTTCTTCCGGAATGGACGGATGACCTGGGGGCTTTTTGTTATGTACACTACCGGTAGTTGTGAATTTGGATACAAGTTCCCTCAAATATTTTTTACAGATAGGACGATTCGGAAAACTTTCATTGACAATCCTTTCGGTCTCGTGAAAGTTTTTTCTTCCAATGAACGAGAGTTGAACATTTCAGAGATCGTTGACGAGATACCTTTCTACTAGTGAAATCGAAAACTAAATGAGAATATTCTAACTGAACAATGATGTCATTTTTTGTCGTTTTTATAAACAAAAAATAATTTAACAAACCTTATCGGGTTGTTGGAATCGCCATATGGCAGATAAAAAGGAATATTTCTAGAAATATCGATCTTAAAGTGTTTGTCTTCAGGAAATTATTATTTAAATTTTCTGTCATTTCGTAGTAGGAAAAGATATTGACTTCATATTCTAGGGTTGTGAAGTATTCGCCAGGAGCATCAAAATGATGTGTCACAAAACTCCCCTTTTCTCTTAATTTTTTTTCTCAGATGACGTCGAGTCGCCATCTTGAAAGTTTCATCCGTCAATTTCACTTAAAAATGCAGTTTCTATTCATTGATTTCATTATCCAAAATTTCAATTTTTTGAGTTGACCCGTTCAAAAAATAGAACAGAGGGGGGACATGAAGAAATGCACTGTATTTATTTGGTGTAATTTCCAACTGAAATACTTTCCTTGAATCTCATTTTCGTAATATGTTTCAGATCCAACAAATCGTTCTGCAAATGAAACTTCTTACTTTGTAACCCTCAACTCGACTACGCTCTGATTACTCCGATTGTCTCCCATCTCTTCTTCAAAGTACGTCATTAATTAAAAACCCCCAGCTACTAGAGAAAATCCCGAGAGTAAATAAAGATATTGAACGATATCTCCTAATCCGTTTTATATATTCTGAAAATCGCAGTATAAGCCTTTTGAATTGAATTCTCCGAATGCAAATGAGATATTATTTTCTGTTAATCGAGATAAATCTCTTGGGAATTCGAATTGCTCTTTTGTTACAAAGGTAATCAGGAAAAATATTGTGGAATAACGATTCATAATTAATGTACTTAGTAATTACAAAGCCTGGCTAGAAAAAGACCGAATGAATTTATTTGAGAGCGCTTTTTATCAAGCGCTATTTATTTCATCTAGAATCGTTGAACTATTTCATCACTCTACTAAACCTATTTTTCACAGCAACACAACAAAACATTTCTATCTGAACAGGGAGAGCTGATTTGATGATAGTTTGTGCTCGGTTCATCGAACAATGCGTATCGATGGTTGCGTATCGCTTATTTTGAAGTGGAAACACTAGCCAACAAATGAGAAAAATAATTGCGACTAATATTATAATAGCTTTACATGAGATTTCAAAGCATTTTGATATCGAAAATTTTCCATCACGTATAGATTTTGAGTTATAGTTATTTTCATTTCATACAAAAATTTTCACATGTTATAGGGAAATAGAAGATCAAAACAAAAAGAAAACAATATATTTTGAGGATAACAGCCTTTATTTACAATACACATGAAAACACATTCAAATGAAGTCTTTTATGCATAACCTTTTTGCAAATGTTGACTTTCGTTTATATGTTTAATCGTTTTTCCTCATAAGGAATCAACAATTATTCCCCCTTATTGCTGCATCCCATCTGCTTTGGTAACGTTGCTCCATTGTCAGTAATACTTGGTGGAACCCTTCCCCTTTTTCGTCACTGACAGCACCCAAATTTTCTGGGAGAAAATCAAATGGGAGTGCAAGAAATGGATTTTGAGAGTCATGCGACATCCCATTCATTCTGCAGTAGTTTTCAAGTAGTTCTTCTACAAGTGTTTTAAAATTTTCTACTTTCTTGTTCCCTAAAAACTCCGAAAGAATTCTTTTGAAAGAAATTTAACTTTACTTAATTTTTGATCAAACTGTTTATCACTTAGTATTTTTCTAATTTGTGGTCCAACAAATACACCTTCCTTGAGTTTTGCATCACTTAATTTTGGAAAAACGTGTTCAAGATATTCAATCGCATCACTTTCTTTGTCTAATGCTTTCACAAAAGTTTTCATTAACCCTAGTTCAACGTGTAATGAAAGTAACAAAACGTTTTTGGGATTAACAAGAGGTATATCCTTCACGTTAGTTCGACCTGGAATATACTCATCCCTTGAAGGCCATTATTTTACTTGATAATGGCTCTGTGTTTTCCAACTGTTCGAAAGGCTAAAAAACAGCAAAACTTCGTTAATCCGCCCTGAAGACCTTGTGATAGTCCTATGACTTTTAGGTCACCACATATTTGCCACTTATATATATATTATAACTTATTGCATTTAGAATAAGTGACATACTTTCGGGTGTTTCCTTCATGGCAACTGCATGTGCAAGATGAATAGAGGGTCTTTTGTTACCATTATGGAGCAGATCGGCTAGGTTTTAAACAATTTCCTTAATTTATGGGATAAGCAAATTTGGAATGTCGTGTTCTTAAATTTTTGTGAAAAAAATCATAGATCAAAAAATGTTCACTATCATATTCGCATTTAGAGACCAAAAATTAACAAAGAACTGCCTTTGGCATTACAGTCGTATATTGGCTGTGAACTAGTGTAATCGTTAAACGACTACAGAAGTTCAGAACAGTCTGCAATGGCTAATATTATTGCGAATTAGAGCAGCATCTTGTGAGCACAGATTTGAATCGACCTCTTGCGAATGATCTGTATGCTTGAGCACTACGCAATACGTCCGTTTTCAGCTATCCTCAAAAACTTCTGCACTGTTTGTGAATGCAAGCCCTACTTTGAATATTGTGAGCCAATGCTTTGTACCAAAAGAATTCAAAACCATCAACAACGATTAGGCTTTTACCTTTCTCACTAAGCCTTGATTCGAACTGGATATTCTCCATGATGAAACCGGGACGGAACTTATATAGGCCCGTGCCTATGGTTCAAAGCCTTTCATCTCACACGAATAGCTACTTCCAAAAATAATGAACTGCGGGCATTCCACACTCTAGAGTAATTGAATTTTATATCGTATTCATGAATTTCAGCCCTAAATTGGGTACCGCTTTGTCTGAAGTTTCTAGAGATTCAATACTCGACTTGATATTCAAGATACTTGACTTGAAATCAAGTCAAGTTCAAGTCAAGTATTAGTTTTTAAGGTCAAGTCGTGTATTTATTTTTCAAGTACTTGATAAATCAAGTACTTCTATCGAGCTATTTGATTTTTACCAGTTTTATAAGTGTTGAAAATAATGAAAATTAAATCGCTATGAAACATAACAGATTACAAAATCAAATAATTTGAAGGAAAAATTTGTTCTGGTCAGCCTAAACTCCCTACACCGTAGGTTGGACTGACACCTATCAGAAAACAACTACTCTCCTGGCTAATACCATGAAGGGCGTTGGATTATATTCGACAGGTGTCAGTGCAGAAGTGATGCCTGCATATGCTGTAGGCGATACAACTTCTTTAATCGATTTTTGATTATTGGAACACACTTGCAGACTAGTTTCGGGTTGTTTGGCCACTCGTCAGTGCAAGGTAATGTCTATCATGGACCTAAAGTCGATGATTTCCTATAATTGAAAATTGAATTCCTTCCTAGAGTATCATTCCAAACAGCCCGAAACCGGTCTGGAAGTGTGTTTTAATGATAAGAAATCGATTCTTGAAGTTGCATTGCCAAGAGCATATGCAGGAATTACTTCTGTGAAGAATCCTGCACTGACATCTGTCGTCCTTCGTAGTATCAGCCAAGGGAGTAGTTTTCTGATAGGTGTCAGTCAATGAATCTACTGTGTAGGTGGGTTGAGACTGGCCTGAACGAATTGCTCTATTAGATAATTTGATTTGAAGTCAATTCTCAAGTAGGCCAACGTACTATAGGAATGAAACCAATGAAGAAATTTCGAAAAGTTTTTAGTTCCGAAGATGTTGGAGAAATGACCTTCTGCTTCTGCTGAAAGTTTTCATTTCAAGAAATTTACTCAACAACGTCCAACACTCATTTTTCTAATACTCAATTCATACTCTTCTCATATTTTCCAATGTTGAAAAACCAGAGCCAAAAAACGAATCATTTGTAATCCAACGCCAGAGAGCACTGTTTCAGTGGTAATAGACTGAATCACGAATTCATCGTTAGGCTCAAGTGTCCCTGAAGCAGATAGTACAAGTAAGCATGTACATCTTCCTACATGGAGACACTATTTGAGGCATCGACATAAAATCCAAATATTGCCTATCCAAGATAAACATTGATCCCAACGGCGCGGCGGTTGGATCTATGTTTATCTTGGATAAGCACGATATTGATTGCCAATTGAGAAATTACTCTTTGTCTTTCTCTACAGCTTCATTTGCAAGGAAACTAGATAAAACCAGAAATCAAAAACGGTCAACGTCGAAGCTTGGTTTTACAACGGATTATTCCGGGGCCTTGATTAGAATAGAAAATAATTTGTTGGGCGCTCAGAGCTCAGAAACGACATTAAAGCGAAAGTTTGCATAAACATAAGAGAAAATATCGATTTCCCCATTGCAGCGGAAGTTGGTACGACAGTAATTGAGAATCTGACAACGTTAGTAGCATATTTTAACCGCAGGGAAAATTACATGCGGAATTCATCGTTTCAGGATTGGCTTATCCCGTGCAAAAATAAGCAATCTGGAAACGGAAACAACGCCACAAAGAAAAAGTTCAAAGAGCGCTGGCGAAAAATTGTAACTATTGCATTTCGTTGAAATTTCCCGGAATTCTTTTGATGTCAAGTGCAGAAGCAATGTATTGATATTTTGTCGGTGATTGAAAGAAAGTAATTCGTTTAATAGTAGTTTCATTCTGCACAATATTGTGGTTTATTCTCTGTTTCGAACGTGAAATACTCAGTGTTGAAAAATCGTCGCATTTAGACTGACTTCAAATTCTCTTGAAATGATGTGAATTGTATACACGATTTCAAATCTTGAATCAATAATTTGATTATTTTCCAATATCAACTAGGAGATTAAAACGAAATATTTTTGACACATAGCACTTCCTCGAAAAGCCAGTTTTTATCGAGATGCGGGCTCTTTTTTATTATCGTTTCTTCAGTTAAACACTTATAGTTCCATTGTTTTAACGATTTCAGACTGTCATTTGTAATACTATTGGTTCAATATTCATTTATTTCTTTATTATTTATTTTTTTCTTTGTATCCAAACAGACCTACTGTTCTAATCACATGGATAATTATGTATATGATATCACAAATAATTTACATTAGTATACAAGAGATAGACATAAAAATAGTGAAAGTGAACTCAACACTATGATTTTCACAATATTCGTTTTGATTCAACAAATAAAAAAATTTATTTAGGTATTAATTATAATAAGCATTATGATGATGAATCAATAATTTGTTCGATTATAATGTTTCTAAACTTATTTTGAGTTATTGACCAATCCAGATCAATGAGTGTGTTGTAAGAGGAGCTCCAGTAGTTCTATGTGAAACAGGGATATTAAATGTAACAGAAGCGGGCATTATCCTTGAAGGCACATTAAATCGCAGCAAAAAAAGTAACGTTGATCAATTAGTCTTGTTATTGATAATTTTGAACAAAACCAGTAAAATGTTAAGCACTCTTAGATCTTCCAAAAATAAAATTTTGAATTTATGTCTTACTACATTATAATTGGGATATACATAATACTTCATATAATATAGATATCTTAGAAATTCATTTTGGATTTTTTCTAGCAAGAATAATGTAGTCTGGTATTCTCCATGCCAAATTATTGCACCATATTCTAGTTTGGGCCTTACTAAACTATAGTTCAAAATTTTGAGGGAATGTAAATTGGTAAGATCAAATGTTTGTCTAATGAAATAACCTAGCATTTGGTTTGCAGACTGAGCTATATTTTTAATATGTGTAGAAAAGGACAAGATAGTCATAAGTAATTTCCAAATCCTTTACCTCAGAACACCGATTTAGGGCCTCTTCATTCATTCTGTACTCATACATAACAGGTTCTTTTAATCACGTAATAGACAAAATACTACATTTTTCAACATTAAAATACAGTAAATTTTTCATACTCCATTCAAAAATGCTATTAAAATCTTTCTGCAATAATATTCAGTCTCTAACAGTTTGTATTCTCTTATAAAATTCAAAATCATCAGCAAACAAAGCACCTTAAGTATAATTTAATACTAATGGTAAGTCATTGATGAAGAGAACAAACAGAAGGGGCCCCAAATTAGAGCTCTGGGGAACTCCGGAGTTGGCCTCAAATTTACCAGATGTATTGCCATTATATTTTACTATTTGATATGTTTCAAATAACTTCTTATCAGTTTGAGAATATTATATGACAGATGAAGAAGATATTCCCTAACTTTGTTATCTAAATGCGCTGGAGTTCTATCTTGTAAATATTATATATTTTTCCTGATTCCTAGTATTATAAGAAAGTATTTTGGTAAATCATTTTTCAAGAACTATAAATGATTTTAACCATTTGAGTTATTTGGGAAAAATACTAGTCCTATCAAATTATTATTCACAATGCTTGTTCAAACATTGAATTCAATAGTCTTTTGGTGATAATTCGATATTTTTGCGTGAGGGTATTTTCCGGTCTATCGTTTGTTAAGTGATAGGGATCAAGCTGCTGTTTATTCAATCTCCTCCAAATCATCATGTGATGATTTGGAGATTATCCTTGTACTGCTTTCAGAGTTTTCTTCTACAAATTCTGAAATCTTCGAAATTTGTATCCATCTTTATACAACCACTAATACCTATCCCCAGTAAACGACGATTATTGAAAAGAAATAATAGTCCGATCAATCCAGATATTCGAAACTACATAAATTTACAAAAAGTTGAAAATTGGTAAAATCGTTCAAAATATAATTATGAATAAAATTTGAAAGTTCCCTATCTTTCCCCTGCACTGGTCAAAAAAATGAGTCTTTCGCGATTTTCAGCAAAACGGTAAGTTTTATCATACCTCAGAAAAACAGTGTAGATGACCAAATTATTTCTGAAGAATGTGTAAATACCTTTTTCCTACTAGCCACCGTTTTTGTGATATAACGATTCAAAAATTTGTAAAATTTTTTTAAGGTGGTTTTCCCAGTAGACCCGTTCCATGGGTCATTTATGATTATGATTTGAAACTTTTGCAAAATAACGAAAAGTTTTTTAAAACAAATAGCTGATTCACTGACACGTGATCCAGTACGGGGAAGTAACAAGAAGCCAGTACTATGGATGTACTGGTTTCTCGTTCTCCACGTTGTCTTTTATCAGCTGCAGCATAAGCAGACTTTCGAGTATAATTTTCACAACTTCCATGTATTTTTACAGATTCAAGATTTTCAAGTACTTTTTCGATACATGTAATAATTTATGTCTTCATATCCCGTTCAACAATAGAAACTTCACTTTTACCCAACAATTTAGCACCAATAAAACGATATTCTGACATTTCTGTCATAAAACTCAACACAGCGCGATATAGGTTAGGATAAACAGGTATTTCCACTACAGAGTAGCATTCAAGAATAACGGTATTTCATTTTTATAGCAGCTATGAGATTTAGCCACGCACACAGTTGGACAGAAGACAGATGTTTTCTTAAGGTCATAATGGCGTATAACTTAAGGGACTCAGTTCTGATATTCTGATACTCATGATACTACCTGATATTCTCATAGTTATAACTCATAAATATTTCATATTTCAAATGTGAGTTATAATGATTGATGAAAAAAGATTTGAACATATATTACAACTCAGGATATATATGTATAAGGCGTACGCATGCATATTATGACGATTACAACTTTTACAAATTTTTGAATCGTGATATCTCAGAAACGATAGCTCGCAGGTAAAAAAGTATGGATTTATTTTTTATAGATAATTTCATGGTCTACAATTTTTGTCTGGGTTATTTTCATAAAACTCACCGGTTTGCTGAAAATCACTTTTAACTCGAATAAAATTTTATCCATACAGGGGAGAGATAGGGAACTCTCAAATTTCATTCATGAATGTATTTTGAACGATTTCACCAATTTTCAGCTCTTCGTAAATTTATGTAGCTTCACTCTTATTTTTTGGTTCAATTTGACCGGACTGTTGGTGTATTTCTATTGGGATATTTTTCCGCATAACGCCTTGCAGCTGCTGCACTATTCCCTTGGCATTGGCATGTGATTACCAGAGTTACACATATTTATTTGAAACCTTGTTTAGCTTCACCAAATTCACCCGAAATCATATGCAAACAGCCAACTGATGATTTTCAAAGAATGATAAAAAATAGCCTTCATCTCGATGAAAACTGGTTTTTCAAAAAGTGCTACAAGGTGAAAAAAATTAAAATGATGTATTTAACCAACTCACAATAATGATTTGATTCAAACGCATAGAAAAGTTTGGGGGGTTTTGGGGTTTCGAAAACCTTCTAATCATTTTATGGGTCGAACAGATTTCGTGGTTTTATATAGAAAAAATGTTCTTACGATAAGGAGGACAGGGATTTTCGATCTACTTTCATTACAGAATGTTTAACAGTTCAAGAAACTTTGTATAAAAAACGATTTCCTTTTTGTACTTCCCAATAATCTCATAAATATTTTCTACACTATTTCATTTGCCAGAAAACATCAGAAATAAACATTCATGTTCCATAAAATTTGGGTTTTGAACAGTTTTTCCATATTTATATGAAACACCTGGAATGCACTGGCGTTCACCACTACTTGCAAATTTCCACAAGATGTGTGGAGCTGTATTTTTTAATTCTACGATATTGGGGTCTACCTTTCTGAGACTACACCAATATTGATGTTGTTTTTGGACATAAAAGGCGGGAAATACATGTAATGGCTTTAGAAATCGATAAACAAAACAAGAAGTCTGTTTGAAAAATAAAGTTCATGATCAAATGACCGAAACGTAGCATTGTAAATCGGTTTATATCTGATTAGTACTGAAAGTCCGTCTGCCTTCATTTAACAATCACTGATTTTCTCGATCTGCAAACAGATTATTGTACTTCCTCAAAATCAAATACATTTTTCCGACTCAAATGACTTTGTAGGTCTTACTCTTTTCGATATAGCAATAGTGGGATCAGTTAAAAAACGGCCTGTATTTATCCTTCATGGATGAAATATTTATATATCGTTCTCACAACTTTGGCTCGTTCTTCGAACTCTTCCAACCTCCTTCCTCTTTTTTGAATGGCAAGATATGTGTGATACCTCGTTTGAAAGTTTTTGTCGAATTCATTTTTTTCCCTCAATTTCATCGTATTCCAACAACCCAAAACACGAATGCATGAACTGAATATTTCTAGGCAACGTAATTACACAGAACAGAACTGTTTTTGATAACAATATACTATATTAATTCTTCATTACAAAGGTCTTATCACAGAAAATATTATGTGGAAAATTCATAGACGTAGATCTTCTGCCTGAGCAGCAATCATTGGAAATTATATCATTACCCGATTTTCAATTGATGATGTACTGAATGGTGAAAATTGTCTCAAACTTTGCAATACGATATTGATAACGGTATAACACATATCATGAAAAACTACGACTTCATTGAGAAAGAGATGTGGTTTCAACTAGATGAGGTACATTCGTGCTTAGAAATTTCCTTAATGATAGATAGCTAAGTAATGGCAAGTACGATCTCCATACTCAACGACATAGATCTTTCTGCACGGAGCTACTTAAATAGTCATAACTGTACGTATCAACTAGAGTATCTCGGAGACTTGGAACAGAAAGCAGTATATGAATGTGCTGAACCTGAGATTTTCTCAAATGCAGGAGATAACTTTGAGTACCTGTATCTGTGGATGGAAGTTAATGACTTGAATTTTGACACGAAACAATGCTAACGTTGATGAAAGTTTTCATTACTTTTGAAAGTATTGTTATCAATCAATGAATAATGTTTTTGCCCATATGTCTAGCTCAAAAAATCAAACTTGACTATTGCAATTTGCCTTCTCCATGATTTCAAATTTCATGAAATAATTCATCCCGATTATATCCTTGTAATGGTGTTGACTTGTTGCCCTTTGAAAGGTGACAGGGGGCTGAGGGTGAGTGGGTGAAACTATGAATATAAATGTGAGAATGTTTCCTTCTGATGACCTCTAGTTACGTGTCTTGAGTATTTTTCATATTTTCAAATGTTTCAGAAATATTCGTAGTTCTTCTTTGATGAACTCAACGCCATTTTGATTCCGTACTCGGGATGATCTGAAATTATGAAGTGATATATCACACATGGTGTGTTGTCTTTTACAAGAGATGAAGAGGGATCTGGAGTCGTGTGGAGTTGGAACTACGGAAGTTGTATAAGCGTAAAAATGTGTCCTTAAAATCTTCTGGGAAATAATCAGGCTAGGGAGTTTTCTATGCGAAATCTTCAAGATAAACCATATTTTAAAGGAGTTAAGAATTGTTTTTTATGAATCATCAACAATTGCTGATTTTTGAATCGAAATAGTTCTGTGGAGCTTCTGATGCTATTTCAGCAAAGTAACGATGCCAGCAAGTGTAATTTTGTGTCCTATCATTTCTCATTAATGTCTCATTGAATTCGTTAGAAAACTATTATTATGTAGGGATAATCTGTTTAGAGTAAAATGAAATACATAAATCGACATATAAAACTCTACCTCATTCCTGTATCTAAAATTAAAATGATTTCAGTTGTCACATTTTCAGTAAATATTGGGGAATCGGAAATTGCATTGTGAACTTCAAATACTTGTCGATTGAAAAAGTTCATGGAAATATCGACACTTTTTTCACCAATTGCCAAACAATGAGAAATGAACTTTTGCGTGAAATGAAAGCGTTCTATTAAAAGCACAAATTATTCGGAAATGAACTTTCACTATATTGTGAACAGTCTGCCAAAGAGATGATTATTGGAAATAATAATGATAGTTTGTTTTCTCGGTCGTTCTCTCATTCATAATTTTTGTTCCTTTGGAGAGTTGGTATATGTTGAAATTGAATTAGTAATAATTGCGTTGAAAATTCACTTCTACATGATATAATTTCTAACGCAAAAACGTAAATACATCAACTCCACTTACATTTGATATTAATATATTAAGGGGTGAGACAGTGTAGGAATATAATTTCTAAGATCTCAACGAATTAATGAGATAATGCAAATGAGTATAACTAACACCACATGTTGTGGAAAGGCGTCATTAGTTGATGATTCACAACTCACGAATGTATCAGAGTTTCAGGGAGAGACCCCGACCAGCGCGCAATCATTTCGGATAGTATGAATAATAATGATGATGATATTATTATTAATATATGCAACGGTACATCTCAGAGGAGGAACATGCGGGAATTACGAAGGAGGTGTACAGCTCGTAGATGAAAGCATACTACATCACCTTCATACCGGAGAGACATATATTTACTAAGGTGTTGAACAACGCCATTCCTAACAAGTAACAGCAGTGAATAACTCTGTTTGTTGCAATTGTCAGTACAAACTCCGACAGATCTGGTCATCGGAACTATCGGAGAAAAATAAAGTTGCTGTAACGAATATGCTTATCTTTCCGATCTTACTCTATTCGTTTGAGTACTTTACCGTTTTGACTTGGCATGACTTGTATCAACTTGACGTGAAGACCTGGAAAATAATGCATCACCTCAAAAGTTTGCATTGTTAATTCTCTGTTTTAGGGTTGTTCATTCTTCGACAACAGGGAGGCCGTTAACGTTCGAGTTGGGAATGTTTGTATGACAGAATGGTACTGGATAGAACCTGTGAAGGGAAAGGGGGTTCATATCCCCTTCTTTGTATATTCCACGACCATGAGAAAGCAAGAAGCAATTTCCTCCACGACAATTTCCTGAGCGGCTGATGAACTCGATTTAGTTTTCGACACTCCTTTTTTTTATATTGAACCAACCAGTTTTGCGTAATCTGAAAGAAATTTTCTTTTCATTCCGTATATAACTCATAAGCATGGATTCTGAACTTTGTATTTGTGCAAAGGTAAGGTTGGTTTCGTGAACAGAATCAGCATAATCGAAAACAAAAATGGATATTGCTGCCAACTAGACCAAAAGCAAATAACTTCAGATTTTGTGGGGTTCATAGTGATCTGTAGAACTTTCCATGAATATATCAAGATCTATATACAGTGTATCACATACACATACGACGTCTTGAGGAGAACAGTTAAGAACTATCTGCTTAGAGGCAAGTTTATCGTCCGCATGTAGGTGAGTTTCAAAAATTTGAATAGTCTCAAAAGGATTAGAAGAATTAAGGGCAAACAGAATGGGTCTCATGATTGATCCTTGTGGTACTCTAGATGCAGAAGGATCGCAGAATAACTATAGTCTATCCTAAAAGCAGGCAAAAATGATTTCAACAATTGTGGGATATACAGTGTAACTTCCGTAATTATCGAGGTAAAATGGATTAATAAACTCGCAGGATTGATGAAAATACTGAAAATTCACTTACCGGCTGAATGATGTTGGCCTAAGTGATATACACTGCCTGCCATTCGCGATGTAAAAACCCATTTTTACGGTATATCATACTAGGAGGCAAAATAGGCTGAAAATTACTTCAGATTCTTGATCAGAACCCCCAAATTACACACTTTTTCTCTCAATAAATTTCAGCCCTAAAAAATTAGAATTTGTCTCACTTTTCATTCACTTTATTTTTGCAGATATTTTTTTTAATTCATTGCGTGACTTCCAAGGAACAACTTGATCATCAATTATTTTGCTGGATAATTATGTATGAATATTCTCAATAAAAATCAGATATTTCTGTTTAAAACGTTAGTGATTATAGAAAAAATATATGACAAGTGAAACACACAGATATGAATAATATCTTGTTATTTGTTGTATTTTTCTAAATAATTTTAAAACATGAATGAACATTGAAAAATAGTTGATTGTTAACCCGAATGACCTTTAAGAAATAAAATCATATCACTATGATGAACGAATTCATGTTGATGTACGAAACGTCAAATGAGAATTATATTCAATTTTCATTAAAAAATTGAGGTTTCTGATTGGTGTAAAAACTATATTTCAAAGTTTGTTGTCGGCAGTTCCATTGCGACTGGCGGTCAGTGTATAGCAGTTGGGTGTACACTATCGAGCCGGTAGGTGAATTTTCGAAGTTACTCAAGTTACGGGGGGTGCTTCCATGAAAAGTGAGACAAATTTGAATTTTTTAGGGCTGATATTTTTTTTAGGAAAAGGTGTATCTACCTGTTGTGATTTTGGGGTTCTGATGATGATGATATTAATAATATGTGCACCGGTCTATTTCAGAAGCTCGAAGAATAAAGCATATTGCACCGTCTGGATGTCGGAGCGACGTATATTTAGTCCGGTGTGGAAACTCTAGTAGAGGTCCGTGAACTTTCTTGGATCCAATATGTGTTCCTTCATTGTACCATTCATTTCCAAATTAGGTCATTCATAAATGTACCTACAAATTGAATAATCAAGGAAAAAATGTAATTTTTATAATAAGCTTTCTTTGAATGGTAACCGTTTCGAAAAAATAATCATTTTTACGTTTTCAAAACCAAAAAAATCAACTTTTGAACAACGCCTATATTTCTTCAAACACACGTCACAAGTGATTTCTTTTTGAGTTTTGAAAACGTTTATGACGTGTGTTTAAAAAAATATACGCATGCTTCACAAATAGACTTTTTTGGGTTTTGAAAATGGAAAAGGATTATTTTCTGAAATATCAATCATCTGAAAAAAAAATAAGTACAGAAATCTTTTCTTCTCCATTGATTATATTCAATTTTTAGGCAACATTTAATAATACTAACCAACCGGCAACAAATATACACGTGCATTTATACATCGCATCGGTGGTTCAGTGGTAGAATGCTCGCCTGCCACGCGGGCGGCCCGGGTTCGATTCCCGGCCGATGCATTATTTTGTTTATTTTTTTTGGAAAAATGTACTAACCTCTGACAAATTAGACATTTGAAACATAATTCCATCTAATTGCTTGAATTTCATCTATTTCCATAACAACGACTCAATTATGCCACCATGTAGTTCTGAAGCACCCTGTATTAGTTCAATAATGTGGATCAATGACATCACGACGAGTCACATGAGTTATGTGGCAATTAACATATAACAATGATAATTTTGGTTCACAACTCCCTTCGCGGCAATTTGTTAGCACAAATTCCGCCATCTGGTCATCGGAATTTTCGAATGTGTTTTGCAGATTTAGGCTCATCATAATCTAGAAACACGGAAACTCCGGCCCAGGTTGAACCTGGCAAGGTGTCCTGGGAAGTTGCCATATCCCGTACGCAGCTGAGTGACCTTACGCGACAGATTTATTGATTCATGCACGACTCTTCTACAGAATCTGTAGAACAGTCGCCCAGTCGCTCTCGTATCCCATTCTTTCTGCCATTTTCACTGCATGCGTTTTTTGTTTCTCTTCATTTCATTATTCTTGCTGCCTATTCTCACTATATCCCAAGTAATGTTGAGCTTACGCTTGCTTTCAGCAGCATCCTCATGAGCTTTCTCTTTGCCGAGATTGCCGTTCTCATGGTTGTGCTTCTAGATCAGACAAGTCCGTGCTTCCTTCGCATTCCTATCTTCAATCATCCTTTGTATCCTCACTAACCTTCTACTCTTCATTCTTCCTGCTTTTCTACGTTCCACAGCCATGGCAGAATTACTTGTCACTGTCACGATCTCATTTATATCCCATATTCCAATCATTCTCTCAATTGCTATCTATTCTGTCTCGTTCACACTACTTTGTCTGGAGATTATTTCATTCCCTTATACCCATTCATTTTCTTCCCGTACGTACACCCAGCCTATGCCCATTCTTTCATCTTCCAGTCTGCCCCATTCTTGTATACTTTAGTCATTCTTTAGTCCTCCCTCTCCTCTAGCGACATTTCTTGCAGCCAGGGAAGTATTCTGTCATCTCTTTTCACTCTGTCCTCAATCTTTCTCCTCCTATTCACACTCCATCCAAAATGAAGCGGCGCCATACCTGAGATCACACAGAGCGCAGCCGTCGGCGCCGTCCTGTATGCTGCACATGAAGCAAGCAGGAAGGGCATCTATGCCGCGCTCAGTTGTCTCCTGATTTGTTGTCATGCATTCTACCCCCCCTTGTACTCCATACATAATCGCAGGTTTGGCTACTCTCTCGTAAATTTTTTACGCATTCTCTCCTCAGTCCAACATCCCTCCAGGTCCGTCTTCTCAGCTTTCCCACTAGCCAATTCAAATTTTTCTTCGTTTCCTTGTGGTGTCTATAAATAGTAGACCAGTGTCCACCACAATTCCCAAGTACTTCACATTCATACTCAGCTCGATCAACTTTCACATTCATATTTATGACCGGGGGTCTTTCATCCCTCCTGGCTGTTATGTACATGTATTCTGTTTTTGACCCATTATACCCCGGCCATATCGCGTCTTCCCATGGTTTGCATTCATCTCATACCAGCTTCCACTTCCGTTCTATGTCGTTGACGGAGTTCCCCTCGATGATGACAAGTTGGTCATCCGCGTAGGCCTGGGTATATACTACATGTGCTCCGATACCTTCTGTCGCTCTCATGGCCCTGATTTGTTCGAACCATGCTTTCATCACTATCACCCATAGTGAAGGTCTCAAGCTAGACCCCTGTAAACAGCCTTTGTTCACCGTTTCAGTGACCGTTTCATAGGTTGTAACGAATTTTTCGTTACATTCATATATTCATAATGTTATCTATAACACCAATAGTTTAATCTCCACTATTTCGACCATCTTTTTACTCGGTAACCGGTATAACAGTCACTACGGCCGCTGTCAGACCAAACCGAATTGTTTTGTGTTCCGTGGACAAACGACTTGAAGTTGGGTTTTCGACAAAACTCTTTATCTTTTCTTTCGAGTGCTTGACTAGGAAATTTGATATCTGGTACGTTAACCTTTTGTTCCACTTTCAAAAAGTAAGTTAATCTGTAATAGCTATTAATCAAGCCTGTGTTGAACTTACTCACACCCTCCCGTATCAAACTGAGCAGCATATCAGCAACCAGTGTTGGCACCCCAAAATATTGGAATATTCAATTTGCATTTTCAAACGGTGGGGGGTTACAAGGTAGCTGTTCTCTTCCCTATGAAACGTCATCTCCACATTTACCGGTATCCCCATATGCCTCATACATCTCTCAATCACTGGTGCCCAAGCAGTATAAAAGGCGTTTGACTGGACCAACGCCATAACAAAATTATGTCTCCTTCCTTTCCTGTTATCTCTCCCTCTGTCCACCATCTCCTCTACGGCCGTGCTATTGTCCATTCCAGCCCTAAATCTATACTGATTTGGAGAGATTTTCAACTCGTTTTTGCACCAGATTTGCACTCTACCGTTCAGAAGCCTGTTCAACGTCCGTCCCATGCCAGTCAGCGAGCTGGTGGGCCTGGGATTCCCATCCTTCTTAAGTATCCATACAACCTTTGCTCTCTTCCGTACTTCAGGAAAGTACCTTCTATACATACAAGCGTTGGATAATTTCAACAAGCATACTCACTTCCAATCTGTCACCTTATGAATGACTTCGTTAGAGACCCATCGGTACTTGTCGCTTTCCCATCAGACAACTGCTCCACGACTGTACGCAGCTCTCCAATCGAAGAGACCGGCTGATCCTCTCCCCATTCGCCTATTTCTTCCTCTCTTATCCAACGCCTGGCCGGCGTGTCGTTTGAGGGGTCGTCCCTAGGGAATTACTTATTCAACAGAAACTGCTGGTTTCTTCCTTCCCTTCGGTCTAGGTTCCGTCTCCTTTCACGACGTTAGAAATGACTTCTCCAGCTCTATCATCGTTGAGGACTCGATAGACGGGGTCCCATGGATTTTCATACTGAGTCTGTTCTACCCTTTCCTTCAACCTAGTTATTCTAGCATCCCCTATTATTCTCTCATACCTATTTCTGACCATTCTGTATTCATTTATTCTTCTCAGTCTTACATCTTTTTCTCTTGTATCTTGGGTTTTTCTTCGTTTCATTTTTACATGTCTTCTCATGTTGTTGAGTTCCATGTTCCATCATTCTCTTTCCACATCAATCATATTTTCACACCTAGGTATAAATCTCATGCAGCTGGTAGCATAATTGATTTTCTTTCGATTTCCTCATCCGTATGTAACCTTCCTGGGCAGTAATCAAACATCATAATTTCGATCCCTGCGCAGTTAGTTCGCTTCATATTCATCACCTTAGCTCTCATCACCTTTGAGAAGCTCATCAAGTAGAACTCAATCATTCTGTGGTCACTCAAGGTTTCCTCCATGCATACTAGCTACGTATTTCCACTTATAGACAGGTCGAACCAACTTTCACCCCTGTTGGTAGAGAAAGTGGAAGTACTTTCGCTATCATTCTCTATCATGTATCCTTTCTCCGTCACCCATTCAAGTATGTCCTCTCCTCTTTCATCAGTGGTGTTTCCACCTCACGCAACCTTCTTAGCATCCACGTCCACGATTAGAATCTTTTTTCCTTCACTACCAAATCAATTTCTCAGAGATATAATTCAAGAGTTGCAATATGAGTTTTCGATTTCAAATCGTTCCAATATGATGACTTGTTTAGGTTTATTCAATATTTGTTTCAAAAAGTTCTATACCGTATCGCAGATTGCGATGAGTACATGTATTTCCTTTCACAGGTTCATTTTTGAAACTTTGTATACCTTGTCGAAAGATAAACAGAGGAAAGATTGGATGAGAATCTGTTTTATTTATGATTGGAGTTGATGCTCAACAAGATTGCTTTTCTCAACACGAATATATTGAGGAGCTGAATATATAAATGACTAGAAAAAATCCAGGAAATGTTGTTCAAATATTATGTTTCAATTCTGGAGGAAACTGATGTTCTCAGATTCCTCCATTACATTTACTATTTATTTACATTGACTATCACATGCAAGCGCAATTTTGTACAAGACGCGGAACTGTAAAAGCATAAAACGAATTTCTTGCTAGTTGTTTAATTTATTTTTGGTCTTCAATCCAATTGAATTTGATAATGAAATTGACTATAACAATATTACTCATGAATATATGTATAGAAGAATGTGTTCTGAAATCCAAATAGATTGGAAATATCAATGTGAGGCAGGAGATACTTTTGTCATCAATTTTCTCAACTGTAGTTGATATGAATGTGTTCTGAAATCCAAATACATTGGAATGGTATTGGAATATAACTCCATCATTTATACAAATTGAGAAAGAGAAAACTCTTCTGCACCGGAAGTGTCGTAAACAATGAAGCAGGAAAACTATATATGAGAAAAGGACAAATATGTATATCACTTGCATCTCTGTTAGCAGAAAAAGTTCAAAAGGAAACTCTTTTCAGCCAACAACATCAAAAGACAAATCCTTCAAGTTTTGAAATGCGATTGCATACATATTTGCCCCAATGGTTTTATGTCAAACTCTATCTATCCAACTGAACAATATAGTGTCTTTCACGACGAGCGTTCGTTATGCGTTTGGATTTATTTTCTCGGGTAATCTTTAAAACGGCAAAAACCTAACAGTCGACCTATTTCAGTCGACAGTACAACCAACTAATGATACTTCCTCATCACACTTCTTTGTTTGAAAACAGCACATGAATGATAAATTTCTTCAATACATACATATAAGTATGTAGTTCTATGAATAAAAGATCAAAAACTTGATATAAGATGATAATAAATGATACTCAATAAGAAAATTTCCGAATGAAGACAACTTGAATCTCAGAAATGATTATGTATATTCATTAGGTGAGTATACTTGTAATACTACTACATATTTATAACGTGATTTCTTTTATGTGGAATTAAAATTATTGGGTTTTCTCAGATTTTCTATCGGCAAAATATTTGATTCATGGATATCTCGTGAATGATGAGAGATTGAGTATCGGTTGAATTGTGGCAAAGTTGCGTATTTTAGAGACCTATTTAATGATGTAAAAAATTGAATATAGCTCTTTTGGTTTTGAAGATATACCTACAGGAAAAACCATAATATCCCATTATTAATTTTTGCCTGTATCTTCTTTATTCGCAGGCATATTGAAAATCTGTCCATATTTTGCCATTGACACTTGATGTGGGCTATAGGAATATATCTATGAATCTTTTATACAAGGTGTATAAAAGATGAGGGGTGGCCCAAGTCAGATGATTAAATGACACTCTATCGTTTACGATAAGATGTACAGATAGCCTTTTTACATTTACATAGTAACATCATCTTTAATATTTTATGAAAAAAATTATTTATCTCTGATATAATGTGAAATAAAGTGTTTCATTATCTATAGGCAAACATCATGTGAGTGATATTTGCCTATTTTCCAACTGCTACAGTGAAGTATTATGTACTTTTTAAAGTATACGTTGGTTTCTAACCATTCCAGATCCAGACTATTTGCAAACATTTCACAATATTCCAGTATTCTGGAATACTATGGAATACTTGCGAACACTCTTCATTGTTCTGGTCTGTTCTTGAATTTTCTAGAAAACGAAATTTCGTGCTCTCATATCTTGAAATCGTCCTCATGAACAAACTGATGTGATACTATGGTTATGGTTATGTATGTTCTGCTACTCGAGCGAAGTCAGTATAATATGATTTCCGGTCTTATTCTCATGGCGCGTACACTTGATAATTCAATTAGGCAAATATTTGATTCTTAGGATTACATTATTGCAATGAGAGGGCACAACACAACAGCACAACATATTAGTTCGAAATAGGTTCAGATTCAGAGTTGTCGTTCAGTTCATGTATTACGGACTCCCAGAAGTTCATTACGAAGAAAAATATGAGCCCACAACTTTAGTGAGTATTCAACAACATATACAAAAATTAACCAGAATAAAATTATAACCACTGTGAATTTGATTGTTTGTGAGATTGTCGATTAAAAAATTTTGGTATTTGTAATAATATTGTAAAAGAATATTTTTGACACAATCATGAAATACTTTGTCACTTGTGATTCTTCAAAATTACATGTGGCAGCTTTATGAAGCATGTAATGGCAATATACCGAGGGTTTTTTTTATAGTTTGTTATTTGATGATGTGGGGTCTTTGAAAGATCACCATTCTTTTACCACCAACGGGCCGGCAGCTATCTCGGAAATCCACATTGAAGATTAGCTTTATGAAGCGTTTATCTGCTATGAAGACTCTAGAAAATTTTTTTATCCTGCCCCAAGCCATAATATTTAAACTTATATGAGGATAGACCATGGCATTATATATGCTGAGTAAGCCAGTTTCTTCCAAACTGAATTTCAGCTGCTTTATGACATAATATGTTCTATTCAGCCCCACTTATCCCGAATTAGATTGGCGTCTAGGATGGTCCATAAAAATTTGATTTCTCCAGAAGAATATTATAGCTAGAGCATCGATAATTTGGAATATTTCTCCTGGAGTGGAAGTTTACACGGATCGATTTTGAAGTATTTAGGATAAGCTTATTTCTTTGGCATCAAGTACTGATCCGATCAATAATGTGTTCAGATTTGCTGATGAATAGCTCAGCATTATTGCCTGCTATAGTTAGCGAGGTATCATCAGTAAAAATTGTAACGTAGCCTCCCTTCATATATTGAGGAAGATTGTTGACATAGATGCAACGACAGAGATCCTAGAACAGAGCCCTGTGGCACCCCGAGTTTCACCTTCTTTGACTCAGATGATACTGTTGATAATCTTATTTAAATTTTTACCTTGAGGTTTCACATATTGCTCATTTCATCAGTTCGACAAATATATCATCATCCAGCATTTGAAGCCAGCCCGACTTTTGCAATTGAATTAATTAATGCAATTTGAGATAGTTCGTCATTATTGTTGCAAATAGCCAAATGAATTGGGAACTGGTTCACTTCCATTCACCTATATAATCCATAAAACAGATTAATCTTCCCTGCGAATATAATTTCAACGTTTATTGCAGTGTTTCAGTCAACATATCAGAAGTTTTATGATAGCTGCCGGCAAATTACTACATGCGACAAGTCCTCAGAGAATTTCATCATTTTTATGAACGATGACACGGTTAATGAGATACATGTTATCCGAAATGCTTTCGGTTGGAAATGTCATAACTCCCTAACAACGCAGTCTTTCTTTTATTATGTTTGTTTGTTTGGCTTGTTAGGGTTTGCCTACACTTCTTCGACATACTCCTTCATTAAAATGACAATGCACTACAGTCAATTGTCCACCGAAACATATCCTCTCTGTGGGTCCAGACTGCAAGTGAACTTTGATGCAGTGAAAATATATACAGCTGGATAATATTGTTATGAGAATAATTTGATTTAGAATTTGTATTGAATAAATAAGACTCAATTGAAGAGATATCTATAGAAGTTACTCATGAATATGATCTTTTTGCAAGCAAATCTCGCCAGTTCCTATGCTTGGCTGCACCATTCTGATGAGATAACCTATTGATCAACTATATTAAGTGCTAATAGTCATTTTCATTCAAAAATAGTGGGAAATAGTACACCATTTTGAAGGTTCCACTTTTCCGTGCGATACATCTGATTGTTTGATTGTACAATTCATGTACGAAAGATAGCAAAACCATTGCGAAAATTTTTCTTCGAGACTAGTTTCAAATATCCTGAGTGAGAAAACTCAAGTGATATTGAATTTGGAAAACAATAAGGTCGTCTTGGATCAGTAGATTGTCCTAACTATTCACCAACACATTTTTTCGAATTTTTTTAAGGAAAAACCACAAGCACTATAAAGGATATTATTCCTCTTGAGAAATGTTACTGGTGGAATAAGCAGAACATTCATCATGTTGGAATGATGAATTGTGACATTATTGTGATTTGAAGTGATCAAAATCATCTCTTGGTTGATTTTTCAATGGGATAAAATAATCATTGCCATTGGAATATTCTCGAAAAAAAATCGATTCAATATCCAATACACTGCACAAACGTTTTTAAATTATACTGGTTTTTCTTTCGTCATCGAGAACAAAAGTTGGGTTCCCATCCGACAAAAATCAACACTTTTCGGATAATATAACACCATCTATTGTAAAATGGTTTCAAAAACATTCTTTCCTATTCAGTTGGTTCTCCAAACATTTCTTATGGAATTGAATCAGATATCATTTACAGGATTTCTACATAATATTGTTTTATTTTATCGTAAATATGAAAGTAGTTGTTTCGAAAAAGCTCTTTATTCCAGTTCGTGTCTGAGAGTACTCCTTTGCATGATCCACACATTTCTATGAAGAGCTCATTTTCGAATATAT
>WOGR01000850.1:0-22490 GCA_015342045.1 Leptinotarsa lineolata
GCTACAGCATTAGCCCAATCTTCTTTCCGTATCCGTTCCATTGCGAGTTCTAATAAACGTTGGACATCAGAAATTTTATATGTCACGTTTTCACGAGCTACGTACGCCCTAATTTGAGCCCAGATTGATTCTATCGGGTTTAACTCGCAATGGTAAGGAGGAAGTCTCAAAATAGTGATGCCTTCAGCACGAGGTATTGTATCCACATGCTGGCGATATGTCACGATGCTGTGTATTGACACTCATAAGCTCAGCTTCAACCATATTCTCGGAAAATGGAATTCATTTTTGTCCTAACCAACTCTTCATGTCTAATCGGTTGTGATAAGAAGCGTTATCCATTACTATTACCGAATTTGGCTCGACTCGTGGAAGAAGGGATTCAAACCATCCTTCGAAGCGTTGGGCGTCCATGTCTTCGTGAAAATCCCCCGTTTTTTTAGTTAAAAAAATTCGTGCACTATCGTCTAAAAAGCCAATCTCGCTACCTATATGGGCAACAATTAGTCGTTGCCCTTTACCCGTTGATCCACGTAACCCTGTTGATAAACCGTCCACAAATGCTTGTCGATAACTAGTTACAGTAGTATCTTGGCAGATCTTAGATACTGTGTGACCAGCATTCACCCACGTTTCGTCCAGATAATAAATCTTTTTGTGAGCAGGACGCATAGAGCGAAGATATCTCCGTCGCCATGAGACTCTGTCTTCTCTTTCTATTAAAACAGATTTACGGGATCGTTTGGCATATATAAATTTTAAATCTTCTATTATTTTCCTTAACTTCTCTTTGCTCATTTTTGGAATGAGATCATTATCCATTACCTTTGTCCTAATGGATTCGAGGATTGACGATTTATTCTCAAAAAAGAAAGAATGAATGATAGAGCGTACAAAATTTTTCTGGTACTCGTCCAATTCAATTTTTTTCTACCACGGCAATGTACTTTTGGAGCTTGCACAATCCCAGTTACCTTTTTTCACGTACAATGCGTTCAATTGTCGATACAGATATTCCCGTTAAAAATGAACACTGGGCTACAGCTTCCTCTGTACGGATTGTATTTTTTTAATTATCGTACACTCTACAGACAATGTTTTTCTTCTAACGATATAAACTTTCGCTTTCTTTGTACATTACTTAGACCTGCTACGGCATCCATCTTAATACTATAAAAATAATAGAATTCAATCATATTATTCAGCTATTTGTCAGTTGTTTACTTACTTCAAAAACTATTTTAAAGTTTTAATTATTTTGAAAAACAAGTATCGGCGAACTCTATCTTATATTTTAAAGTTAACAGTCTATTTCATAAATATAATAAAATACATAATCAGTTAACTAATTTAGTGATCCAATAATTTATCTGAAAGAAAAGTTGGTTGGGTAACGAGGGGAAAATTTTATGGAATCATCTTACTTTTCAATTATTTACAATTCAATTTGTATATGAGTTACCTTCAATTGAAAATTGTTTTACTATAAGTAAATATTGATAACATTATGTCATTGCTAAATAACAATATGAATGAATTAAAGCAATAAAGAAGATATTTCAACGACTTGCTGGTACTTTGCTGACTTTTAGGTAAAAATGGTCACTAAGTATTACTTTACCCCTAATGAAGTAAAGCAACTCAATATTTGAGTGTTCTTAAAATAATTTTCGTCTCTATGAGCAAAATTTCTTACACACTTAAAAAAAGAGATTTGGATATTCCAGTATTTTCATTTTGGTTCTAAGACGAGAGAGAAAATTATATCAAATTTCCCAACAGGATTTTATAGACAGATAAGGCAACTTTCACGTCAAACGGAACGCTGGTAGTCCAACATTCCAAATTTTGTAATAGAATGCCGTAACCAATGTGTGGTGTGGTGTATTACACAACAAAATAATTGAGCCATATTTTTATAGAGAAACAGTATCTCAGTCCATATTGTAGGTACATGAATGAAAACACTAAAATTTGTATCGAACGAGAAGTAACGCATACTGAATGATGAATTCGGGTTCTTTATAAGATTATTGAGATGAATCCGTGAATGTTAAGTGTGGTTGTGAATTTTATAGTTATTTTTTTTCATACATTCAATAGTGAAAATAAATATGAGATATATGAAATTAATAATTCAATAAACTTTGCGAAAAATTATCATTTGCTCGAAAACTACATCAAAATAGTTTGAACTCATTTGCAGATAAATTCTTGGTGAAAAAATTATCAAACTTGATACAAATCTGTTAAAAAAAGGCATGACTAGTTGTAATTGTTTACAAGTTTTTAAAACGCTGAGTGATATTAATAAAAATGCATTATATAATAATAATAATAGTTTTTTTTTCACATGTATTGTACACTTCATATTTGTAACCATGGGCTAATAAACAGCAGAAAAGGGCGAAGCTCATTTCATTTGGAGACTGAAATGTTCTTTCACTCAACCCCAAAATTGCTGTCCTAACCTTATCGAAGTATTAGCATCATTACACATCCCTGCATGAATAACGTTTCAAGTTTATATAGAAGAAAGAACAACGAAAAAAAAGTTAAGATTAGACAAAAAGATATTTCTTGTTTTTTAATTTGAATTTTGTGAACGATAGACATATAAGTTCCAGAGGTAAAGAGTTGTATATGATGTATATTTGATGTGAAAAACAACCTTTGAAAAATTCAGTTTTGAATTTTGGTGGCGTTAGTGTACCTCTGAATCTTACATTTATTATTATGAATATCAGAGCGAAATGAAAACTACTTCACACAGAAGTAGTTTTATATCCGTCTTTAAAAAATGATTGGTCCGTGTAATCTTTTCAGGGATACATAAGATCTCTGAACAAGTTTATTAATGACAAACAAAAATCGTTTGAAATAAACCTCTGGAGGCATTTCCGTATCTACTATTAGAATCTACAAGAGCCAAATAGACTGTTCTTGAATGGGCAAAGCCTAGTTCTGTAGAGATGACAGCGCGTAGCAGCCTAAGGCAAAAGTAATTTTATTATCTTGAGAAAACGGTGAATTATTTTTTAGAATAAATGAAATTATGTTAGATTTACTAAAATTTTTCTGAAGAAAATGGTTTAGCATGCTTTTTGTATGAAGTTTTGAAGATCTTCATTAATCAAATTACAGGCCGTTTCTATATCCCCTAGATAAAAACTGTAATAAATCTATGTATCGTCGGCATAGCAGTGAGCAGTGCAATGTTCAAGAGATTTCAGAATTGTTGAGGTATATAAAGAAAACAGAAGTGGTCCTAATGTAGAGCCTTGTGGGACACCGGATTTGAGGTTTAAAGTTGTTGAACTGACATTGTCAATACACACCTTTTGTTTCCGTCCAAACGGTGTGTATTGACAATGCCAGTTCAACAACTCTAAACCTCAAATGCGGTGTCCAAAATATTTACAATACAAATAATTTTTTCCACAACTTTTGGAGTATCTCTCTAATGAAGTCGTGTAAACAAAGTATGTGAGTATTACAGGGTGTTCACCTAATATAATACTGATACCAAAAAGGAAATAAAAAATTAATATTAAAAACTGAAACTAGTAATTCATCGCCCATTAAAAAACGCACTATTCCCGAGTGAAACAATCGATGGCAATGGAGAGCTTTATTTACAGCAATTCCTGCTCTTCAGCAAACCTTCAAATCAATTATTTCTTGAAATATTCATTAACATCTGTCTAAAGTAGTAACCAGAATTTTTTTGGTAAAAACACTTTATCTATGGCGATCATGTTGTCATCTTTCGAGATATGGTCGTTCTTCCCTTCCCGAACCGCATCGTCCGGTATTGTTATAGATTCGGATGGGACGTTTTGCAAGGCCGAGAAAGACTTGACTCTGAGGAATGTCTACGGTCAGTTACCCTGGTGAACAAAAAATATTCCTTTAGATGTACTAGCAGTGAAAGGATGGATATCAGAAATGAATGTTGGGAGAGGCACGATTAGTAAAAAAACTACAGCTTCATGTAATTCATTATATTCACAATTGAAATTATGTAAATTGCATGTTATAAGTTCCAACTTGGTCAGTGACAGTTTTATAATCTCTATACTACGCCACACCACCGCATCCTGCACTTTTTGCTTTCTCCCTCACACCCATTCCAATAATATTTTTCTCTGTACATGCACAGCGTTTTCTAAACTGCCTCTCATTCTACAGTAGTAAAAGATGTTATTTACAAATAACATAATGGAGCACAATCTAATCCTGTGAATAAATAAATTACCTGATCATTTTTAGCCGGAGTATTTCTAAAAACACCGCTCAATCCTGGTTTCGGCCCCGCCCTAACTAGGTCCAGGTTCAAGTACCTCACTGGGCCCAGGTCTAGTCATGCCATTGGGTCCCGAGTTCGAAATGTTCGGAGAAGCAGGAGACTTTTTGGTGAGCGTCACCGAGAGCGGAAGATTCGCCTCTTCGGCCGGCAGAGACGAGGATGGCGTCAGAGGCGGAGGTACGGGAGAGTCTGACAAATTTGACATTGTCGTCTTATGCTGCTGATGTTGTCGCAGCAGGTTGTTGCAGCGTTTGAAGTTTCGTAGGGAAGCGGAAGTTTTTGATTCCTGCAAAATATTAGAAATCATTAATAGATTTATTAAGATGGGTTTGTTCTTTAGCACTAAGTGTATTATATCCTGATATATGCATTAATGTGGATGAAATTCGAATCTAACACCAAAGTAGCAGTAATAAACATCAATGACATCTCCCCTTACAAAGATGACATATTTATGAGATCTACTGAAGGCTCATTCCTTGAAATGGCTGGCCCAAAAACCTGAAGCTAGCTAATGAATCCGAAAACAGCAATACAGCTATAATCATTTGATCTATTTTTAAAATTTTTGTCACCTTTTTCATTGCACTACATTTCACGTTTACATTTCACACAAGTCCAGAGAGTTTTTAAAGTTATGATTCAAGTATGAATTTATGTTTCATGTAAGATAACTTTATTGGGTTGTGACACTGGGTAACAAATGTGGTTGAGGTTATTTTAATGGCTTGATTAAACAAGGTTTATTTTGTTGAAATAAACAAAGTTGAACATGAGCCTTACAAAGTTTATTTCCAAGCATTAGAAAAAATGTATCCCAATCTTTATCTGCCAGTATGATTCGCTAGATGAAGAATGTTCAGTTCCAGAATACAAAAGGATATAAATGTGTCAAAGGAAATACAGCTATTTCCAATTGAGGCTTTGTTCACAATTGAATTTTTAGGAGGTTTGAAATAGGAAAATGATTATTTTCTGAAACGCAAACCATCAAAGAAAAGCTAAATAATGAAATTTCATTTTTTACATTGTTTATTCAATTAATTTTCCAATAATTGAACTATTCAATAGTTTATATAATACCGTATTTTTCAGGGTAAACTTTTCAATTTGCCCTCTACTTCACTTCCGCAGATTCTCTATTGATTGAGCTTTGTTTATTTTTCAGATTGTGGAAGGTTAAACACCAAAAAAGTAAGGAGCTGACTCTTTCACAAAAAAATTATTATCTTGTTATTGAAGAGTTTTTTATATTTTTGAGTTCATCCATAAAAAATCAAAAGGTACAATAAAATATGACAATTTTGTTAAAAGTTGCTCGATAACTAAATTATGATAGTCTGGCAATGCTGCAATAGCATAGTCAACCCTTATAAATTAGTGTTTTGTATGCTATGAGATTTTTTAGTTTCAAAAATTCATATAATATATATAATATCAAAGAAATAAATGAATGAATAAGTTGCTAGTAGGTATAGTACGCGCCAACTAAGATAAGTCAGCGCAGAAACGTAAAATCGTTCTGTGTTAAAGACTCCGCCCACTCAAGTCATATTTCGCCAATGTACTATTGACATCAGTTTGTGTGACCAAAAGCTATCTCCTGGGGCGGGTACAATTTGGTTTTACATGCACATCAAAATATTAAAAATAAATGATTACATTGTTGGAAGGTCAATGACAGAACAAAACTACTCACCGGCTGAAGATCTCCCGCAACTTGTTGTGAACGACGGCCAGTCCTTCGACGCTGGTTGGCACTTGCTCGAGCTATGTTCAGCTGCGTTAGCGTGTACGAGAGGTTGGAGTTGACCCTGGCGATGGCGCGGATTGTCTTCTCCAACCACTCGTGCTTCATCTGAGGGCCGTTTGGGGGGAGCGCCGGAGGTCTGAGGAACGCATTTCAAGCTTATCGACCTTTCCAATACGATTTAAACCATCAAAAACAGCATGGGAGCTGACGCCCAGTTCTTTCGCCATCTCACGCACCGTTTGTGATGGGTTAGTCTCCCTCAGGGCCCTCAAAGCCTCGTCGTGGATTACTGAAGGTCGACCACTTCGGGGCTCATCTTCGAGGCAAAAATCTCCGGAACGAAATTTCGCAAACCAACGTCGAACAGTGCGTTCATTCACACTACCATTGCCAAATGCCCGGTTAATTTTTTGGGCTGTTTTAGCAGCACTCTGGTTCAATTTGAATTCGTACAGAAAAATTATCCGTAAATCTCTTGAAGACATCTTATGAGCTGGAAAGACGAAAAAATTCAAATTTGGAAAAAATTAAACAGCATCAATGTATAGAGTACAAAATTATCTATCGATCTGTATACACAGTAGAATAAATATTCAATGAGGTATGGAGCTACAAAAACACAACATTGAAACAGATAAAACTTTTGAAACAACCTAATAAAACATTTGTGATAATGATGAAACTCTTTTTGGATACAACTCTTTTTATTTTTTGCCTTTACAACTTTCACCTCATCTGTAGTGAACATTGTAAGAGAGGTAGTATTCAAGGATTTTGAAATGGATGAGTATACTGTTATTACATCATGCGACCTCAGCAAGACCTTTGACTGTGTCTTTCACTACATTCTTCTCAACAAGTTCTACAATGGCTCTAAAGGAACTGTAATGTTACTCATCGAGTCATATTTGAAAAATATCTGAAAAAAATTGATATCTCGAAAACTAACAAATTTGGGTATAGGCATTGTTATACAAAGTGGGCCTAAAATGTGCTAAGAAATTCAAAAATGTAATAAAATACAGGGTGTTCCATTTGAAATAAGGAAGTTGCCCTCAACTTCCGGTATAACGGAAAGAGACCGGAAGTTGAAAATATTTTAGCTGAGAAGCCCATTTTGTAAAACCCACTACCACAAAATTTCAAGTTTTTTTTTTCAATCGTTTTCCATATATTCCTAACGAACGCTCGTCGTAAAAGACCCTGTAGATGCCGGCCATATTGGACCCATTAGTGCCGTACCTCACCGGAACGCCATGGCAACGTAGCCAGCAACGCTTCCAATTTACTCTTTTAAAATGAATGACGGGTACCTCACTTGGCTACCACTTAGCAACGGGCCCGAATTGGAGGCGTCGCCACTGTCAACCACTCCTCACGTGGAGACTGGCCACCCTGGCGGCGACACTAGCAATTAAAGGAGATTCTTATGTACCGTCACTCATTTAGTCGCCAACGTAGAAGCCACGCGGAAAGCTTGGGAGCAAAGAGAGTTTTGATACGGAAAGATTCATTTTGGAGATCGAAAATCGGCCATGTTTGTGGAACAGTGCATCAAAGGATTACTCGGATCGCAACAAAATTGAATGTTGGGACGAATTAGTGAATATTTTTCAAGAGAAAGAAGAAATGAGCGACCAAGATTTGAGGATGTGCCCATATTTTTTTCTTCTTCTTCTGCTTAATAGTTTTGCGACGTAGATAACATAACAGTGCGATTTCTTCCACGTCTATTTTTATCTATGTACCGAGAGCGACTAAAGTAGTGGTTGGCGGCGTTCTTGGCGACGTGACATGGCGACCCACAGTTGCCAGGAGTAACCATAGCGACTTTGTTGGATACGTCGCCATGGCGTCGCGGTAAGGTACGTTATCATAAGATTGGCCACCACATTGTCCAATATCTAATATGATCGACAAGTACTAAATAGTAAACACAAACAAACAACACACGTTTAAAACAAGACACTGTCGTGGAGAGAGATCGACGAGGAAGTTTTCAACTATAGGTTCATCCCTTTCGCACGGACGGTAACCAGACGCGTGCTGCCGCGATTCCTGCGGGCGAGCGAGCGCGTATTTTGAATTATGCCTACGCGCGTCTCGAATAATAATGTTCGTGAATAGAGTTAGTCAAAGTTGAGTAAATGATGAGTTGTCCATTTGTCTGTGAAGTGTGAATTTGGCCGCCCTCTGAACTTGCCGTACGGGGCATAGGTCCCGGCTTGCCCCCCTAAGATCCGGGCCTGACATAACAACAGATACTATCTAATTATATTTTGTAGAGGAAACAAGGTTTTGATATTGACACAACCATCTACTCAACAATCATAATTACCATTTGATCAGATCAACTGCTTTTACAAAGGAGACTTCAACGTTACTATGACGTTTGGAAGTACTCCACAAGAAGAAAGTAAACACGTTCACTGATATTTATGATATATTGACGCGACACCTGTGTGATCCATGAATACTTATAGATAAAAATGAATTTTGAGACACCACATGCTAAGTCACATTAGTAGTTAAAAAGAGTACATTCTAAAATAAGATTTAAAATAATATTGAAGTTATATAGAGGAAAAGTGGTAATACTTGGTGTATAAATAAGTGTGTGTATTGATATAAATAAATTATATAACATTAAAACTAGACTAAAATTTCATTAAAAAATTCATTCAGTCTGTAGAAGGGAGTCCGAATGAGTATTTCTTTGAGTTTTAACTTAAAGTTGCAAGTGGTAAGTGATTTCAGAGTGGGGGGTAGATGGTTGTACACTTTAATTCCCATAACTGTGGGACTCTGGCTGGTAATTTGAAGGGTGTGGTTTGGAATTATTTCTTTTATTTTCCTTGTGGAATATTGATGTGTATTATTTGGACAGTTGGTTTGGTGTTTTCTATCATGTGCAAAGCATGCTATTTCCAGCATATACAGATTGACTACTATTAAAACGCCTAGGCATTTAAAAAGTGGTTTGCATGGTTCAAGATAATGAGAAGAGGTCGTACATCTAATTATCCGTTTTTGGGCATTCAGAATATTATTCACTGCAGATGAAGTCCCCCACAAACAGATACCATAACACAACCGGGACTCAATTACACTGTAATAGATAGATATAGTCATTGAGTAATTTAAAAAATCTCTAAGGATTTTGAAAACATGAAATTTTTGACCCAGAGTGGGACTGCATAGAGCAGTCAACTCAGTCAACATATAATTATAGTATATATATGGTCTATAGATTTTTGCCGGGGGTGAAAATTTATGAAGTTAGTTTTGGTTGTATTCAGGACCAGATTATTAGCGGAAAACTATTCACTTGCCTTTTTGAGAGCAAGGTTTCCTTCTGCCTCTGTATCTAGGGAATCTACACCAGTTATCAGAAAATCTGTGTCATCTGCACACATTGTGACTTTTTGGTCTCCGGTGTAGCATGGTAAATCATTATTGTACAGAATAAATAGTACAGGCCCAAGTATGGAGCCTTGAGGTACACCTATATTAATGGTGGAGGTTTCTGATATGACTTTTTTGTTATGTTTATCGTTACTATTTATTTCGACAAATTGTTTTCATTTTTTTAATTACGATTGTAACCAATTGAATGGAATGTCATGAACACCATATTTTTCCAGTTTATTGAGTAACCGGTCATGTTCAACACAGTCAAATGCTTTGCTTAGGTCATAAAAACTCCTACAGGGTACTTTTTATTTTCAAAATTTTCAGTGATTTCGCCTCGATAACGAGTGTGGTGCATTCTCAAAGAAAGTATTGAAATGGTTGGTTATTTAACTTGGGTCACTTAGAGTTCTAAATAATAATACTTAAGAGATAAATACATATAAACATAGATACTTTATGGAAACTGATTTAACATGGATACAAAAGTTGTCCCTGTTATTGTAAATGACTATGATGCTACGAACAGTTATTTTCAACTGAATATATTAAAATTTTAGTGACCTACAGAAAAACCACTTGATTTCACACAATTTTCATGTCTCGCGGAGGCTGATGTGATTACAGTGTGATGATATGGCATTTACAACAAATTCTTTTCCTGAGATCCTTCAAATCTACTAAAGGCACTTGGCAAACAATTTCTTTTAGATGACTCTATTGGAAAAAATCTAGCGGAGTCATATCAGGGGAACGAACTGGCCAACATATAGTACGTATTAGACCGCTGCTTCCCATCATTCTCTGAGCATCTATATTACTTGGATGTTGGGTAACAATTCGCGAATTATGGAGAATAGCAACATCTTGTTCAATAATGACTATGATGAAACGCTTAGTAAATTTAAAAATTCTCAACATTTACTCAATGACCTAATAAAATTGAATAATCCCCCTTGTTTGGAATTATTTATTTAAATGGTATCAGCCAATTATAATCTAGTTTGTTTCAAATGGACCAATGAGTGAATTCGCCAACGAGACTTTCGAATTTCAAGCAAGGGTTTGAGATTTATGTGTTTCGATCCCCACCACAATGTACATTAAACATTGCTGAATAAACTTACTCGCCTTATCTTCTAGAAGTCAGACATAATGTCACCGATAGTACTTTTTAACCTTGGAAGATGAATGGCCTTTCTTCCAGTATATTTTAATAAAGCAAAACTGATCTTGGTTAGAAAATATTACTTTTTGCATTCGAGTACAATTCTGATTTCTGAGAAGACCTATTCAACATATCTTTTCTCAAGTCATAAATTATACATATAAAACTTAAAGCAACACCTACCACTCCATAAAAACTTCATGAAAAATCAAGGATTTCATTTGATGTTATCTTAGCAACAAAAACTTACACTTACTTTCACAGTTGGAGAAAATTAAAATAACGATGAATTACTTGATATATATTTGAAATTTTTCCAAAACTAGAAGGAAATTAATATGAAATGGAGAGATATCAATTGATAATTTTTGTCTTGTAAAAATCATGTAGTCTGTTTCTTATCAGCTTTACAATGTTTTGCAAGAGCTCTCGAAATTTATTTTGAGTGATAACAGCAGGGTATCTAAGGAGCTACACTCTTCAATAATTAATTGAGCATACTGATGTCGATATTTTGATCTCCTTGATGAGTGTAACGAAACATCTCTATCACCTTTTATTTAGGATGTTGAATAAGACATATATTTTCAATCCTCTTTTCAAACAGATCAAAACTGTAGAAATAAAGCCTATTATCTTTTAATATTAGTACTTAACTCGACAGCTTCAGCTTTGATCCACCAAAACGAATTGATAATATGTCTGTTTCGCTTTGAATAATTCAACCACTCTTCCATGAGGTTGAAACTGCTGACAAACATAGTCAAAGGAAATACTATTTTAACAATCCTACATTTCATACAGTTATCAGATAAATATGAAAAATTGATGAATAATATGAAAGTATACTTACATAAGGATCTAGTTCAAGTTTGGCTAGGAAATTCTGTAACAAAAAATTTATTTCAATTCATATTTCCAAAGAAAAAATCAGTTTTGAATTGAAGTTACTAAAAGACATATACTAGGTTTCCATTAACATGTATGAAGCAAAAATAACTCGCAATTCAATTACTCCAGCAGCCATTACTGTCTATACTACTTAGTTCCAGGGTTACAAAAATCAATTTGAATACTTTCTCAATTTTAATTAATTACATTACCAAAAATAAATATTATTCAAATAAAAGCTCACAAAAGTCTGTTGTATTTAGTTGCTTGTTTATTGCTCTTTCAATATTTCTTTGCCTGCACTAGGTATTCACAATTCAGACTTAATGTTCTTTAGAAATCTTAAGAAATATTGAAAAATATATTTCCATATACAAACCGATTTTTTTAAAAATTATTTTACTTCTTGTTCGGGAGGACATGAAAGGTCTTTGAAAGATTCAGTTTAAGTTAATATTAAGGCCGTTAACTCAAACCAAGATGCATAGAAATGCATTTTGTTTCATTTCATCTGGATTGAATTTACTTTCATGGTCATTAATTTATTCAGGTTTTTAAGACACGTTGGAAAACTCGGTAACTGATAATTAAGACCAGAAATAAAAATTGGTAACCGAAAATTTGTTCATGTAATTTAATTTCCCTCCTTACTCTAAAATTTATTTTTATCTTCAAAATACGAAGTTCAATTAGTGATATGGGTTATAGTATTAGCTAATGTACCTCTCAGACGGCATTTTAAATTATAATACGCTCATTCCGGCAAATTACATGATTTCTGTGAATATTAAAATGAGAGAAATCAGAAGTGAAGTAACTCTTTCAAACTCAATCGATTATAACTTCTCAAATTAATGATTCTACAATTGAAAATGAAGCAGATACCACTTGCATAGTGGTTCACCAATCGGTTATTCTCAATTAATTATAGGTACACTACCAACTACTTTTCAAAACAACTCAAAACAGAGCACACAATAGCATTTTGTTAAATTGATCCGGACAGTAAATTTATCTTGGACCTAAGTACTGTTCAAGTGTTCATATTCATAAAGAGAACTTCAAATAAAAATAGGCGAATCTGGCTATATAACCGTTAAGTCGGTGTCGTAGTCAGTCCCAGATAAAATTTTATTTTTTTGACTTTTCGAAAATTGAAAATTGATTTCAAAAGTTCTGCGAGATTTTCAAAAGTGATGATTCATTGAATTGATATCTTTGAGGAAATTTAAATTGAAAGGTAATTTCTAATTAATCTACATTATCTAAGGAAATTTAAGATTACGTGAGGACAAAATAGGTAAAATATCGTTAAAAACTTACCTGGTGATAACAAATTGCAGCTTTCAACTGAGTTTGGTTCAACTCAATGTCACATTTTAACTCTTTAGAAACTTCCATACCTTTCATTTCATTTATGTTTATTTAAATAGTTAAGTTTATCCTTTTTATAAACCATGCATCTCTTCATTCACTTGATTTTTAATAAAACTTCATCGCGGTTGGTTGATCGGATCACGATCCATAGTCGACATGAAACAGACAAAGAAAAGGAGACAAAGACGGAAAGGAAAAGCATGGGCGTCGATTGTACTGGCATGGGCGGGACCAGCTAACAATATGATTTTGTAATATTTTTGAACAAAGGATTAGTTTTGTTGAAAAGTCTTTGAAAAATACCAATGGGAGATTGAATGTACAGCTCAATTTTCAATTGTTCTAATACCGTGTGTATCAATTTTGTTTCTCCAATAATTGAACAAGAGAAAAAAATGCTGCCACGTAAATCTTGGGAATACTGTACATAAGTCTTGAGGGGTTATTGCGTTTTTCCGCCAATCTTCTCGTGACACATTCACATTTGCATAAAAAATAACGAGTTGTCCGTTTTTGTTGAATTACCTACAGTTATAAATCAGGAGTCCTCTAAATGAACCATGTACAGTGAGTAGCCCTGTATAATTATTCTGAGCCGATTCCTGTGCTACAATGAGATGGTTCTTCACCTCTTTTTCCTCCATGAAGATTTTCCTGTGTGCACCCCCAAGTGTATTTTCCTATTCTCTTCATATTTCTTATTCACCCATTTGCTGATATAGTTTCGTACCATAAATGTTTGTGCCCGCACACAATTGTTTCGGTTCGGTTCACTAATCAGCTTATTCATTGCCAGTGGTCAGGTACGCTTGAAATGCGAGCGTGCATTGACCGAGCAGGTAGCTGTAATGTAAATTTATTCCCACTTGAGTAAGCATGAACATCTCCCCTTACGAAAACGCCATCTATATCGACAGAAAACTGAAACCACGAATATTAATGATATGAATAAGGCTTCCAATTAACTAGCCTTTTCGAACTGGGACTATATCACGAATCTGTTTGGAATTATCTGCTTATATCTGTTATTATAGTACTCGCCAAAATTATTGACAATTATATATTTATATTAATAATTATGCAATGCAATCTAACAAGTTCAATGAAAATACTATTTTATAAATGCTTAAATCAATTTAATAAATTACCTCAAGACATAAGAAGCAGCAAAAGTTTACATATGTTTAAGGACAGATTGAATAATTATATAAAAATGAATAATATTCAACGATATTGAAGTGATTAGATATATGTGAATTTATTATTAATTTTTTCATTATTAGATTTTGAATAAAATAGAATTTTGGTTTCATTATTCATTTGTGATTATTATTATATCTGAAATGGGTTTTTATACACTCGGCTAGACATGTATTATTAAACCAATGTATTGATATTATGTTTGTATCTTAAGATGTCCTTCCTATTCAAATAAACTCATTCATTCATTCAATTATATTAATAGGCGGTGATTGCAGCACTCTTTTGCGATTTTTAGCTTTTGACGCGGAAGTCATGAGATTTTGCCCAGAAAACTGTAACATTATAGAATTGAAGGAATTACTCATAAATAGTTCGAATCGTATCTAAACTAAATAAGTCAGGTAATTGAACCCTCTACTTTATCTAAAATCTCTCGTAGGTATAACTAACGGATCCCAGCTATTCTCCTTTACATCAACGATTTAATAAAATTTGACTTAGAGGATTCATTTACTTTATTTGCAGATGAAACCACAATATCTTTCTATATAGTCTATACACAAAGCATAAAAGCAATACCTTTGTATAGAGACTATTATATACAAAGGCAATACTCAGAATTTCACAATACCATTTGCTCAGATATCAACAAATGCACAGAATACTTAAATGCAACTCTGTAAGCATGCAATATTTCAAAAACCAGTATGTTATCTTCAACTGTAGTGTGGATGCCAGTATAACTAAGAACACACATATCATGAAACAATTTTATTGACAAAAAACTAAAACTTGAGAACCACACATTCTCTTGTTGAAGAAAAAACTATTGGTAGGATGTTATGCGATGAGAATAACAATTTATGGAATAGTTTTCTTCATCTCTTGAATTTACCAACATGGTTGGTGAAACGCGCATCGCGAACTGTATTGCATTTCTGTTGTTTGGGAAAAGTGCTTGTTTTGGATTTATTCCACGCCAGAACAATGACCTGAGGTTCCAGTATTACCTTTGGAAACGAACTAGGATTATATGCAGCTAAAACTGTGTATCATTCATTTGGTGGAGTCTCATTTGAGGTATACGATTCCTTTCTGGAGTGTATGCGGTCAAACTCGTTCAGAGTCTGTTTTTGTTCTCTAAACAAGGACATTAAGATTATTTTTCAAGGTACGAGATTCTTGTAGGCCCCTTTTTATGGTAGACAAAGTTTTGTCGTTATATGCGATTTTCATATCAGAGACTGTTTGCTCGATGAAGAAGCATCAAGCTGAAACTCCCTCGATTGCCTTAAACTATCTTACACGTCAGACTCTCGGTTTATATCCTACCTCACCCTTTTCTACCTTTAATAAAAACTCAGTAATAAACAATGGTCTTAAGATGTATAGTATCACCTACACCTACCGAATTATTTGAAATGTCAACAATGTGTTCAGAAAAGCTACCACAAATTTTCCTATCAGTAGATCCTATTATAGCTTGCAAAAAATTATAACATATGAAATCATTTTCAACTATTATAGACTCGTATGAGTTTACATGCTCATTATTACTCTTCCACTTTTTCTTTCGTAGACTTGGAGTTCAATGTTCGAAAAATAAAATGGTAATTTTTAGTGTAGGACTATCTATGAATTTGATTAATATATAGAATTTCTTTCTTCATGTATTTTGTTTCTGGCATACATTGGACTCTCTTTTTACTATATTTGGTTTGTCAATAAGAGTAACTCTTTGGACAATAAAGCACTTGCAATATTATTATATTAAAAGCCAAACTTCGATAACGAACCAGATTCGTTTACTATTTTTCTCTGCAGTTTTCACTGCAAGGCAACTATACTATAATTCCAAAATAGTAGGCACGAAATTCTTAGAAATGACTGACGTTTTTGCCTTAATCTGTATATTGCACTGTGAGAGACAGATTAAGGCAAAAACCTCAGTCATTTCTGAGAACCTTGACAACAATGTTTTCGTTTTAATGCAATAATATTTCTAAAAATTTAGTGCCTATTATTATGGAATTATACTATAGTTGAAAGCAGAACCCAAAAACAAAGTTTCAACACTAGACAATAGCGCTGTTTCAACCTACCATATTTCTAAATAAATACTTGGTAACTTCTGAAAAATTTAGTATAGTACCAGTTTATTTTAATTTTTTGCAAAATATTTATCCGTTTTGCTTGATGATGCAGGTAATGATGTTGTATGATTGCATTTCCAACATAATGGGGGGGGGGGTTCATCTGATAACAGGGTAATAGTGAAAATTTTTATTCAATCAAAACTTTCCAAATCATTGGATAAACAGGGGGACCTCATACCTGGTCATATTTTACAAAAGTTATCATAATTTCGTTCAACATGTGTTAGTAAGTTGAATGCTTCAAACAACTGAATATAATCCGAATAGTTGCCACAGGTAATTTAATTTCTAGTCAATAAACTCCAGATTTGATTGCCCTTTGCTATAATTTGATTTCAAATCATCTCTATCACTTAATTTTATCTGTTTCATACATCTCTTTTGTGTCTAATTTCGAGTACACGCTTTTTCGTTAACTCGTCCAATTTGATGCATTTCAAAATTTTTATTATGAAATTTTCAACCGTGTTTCAATTTATATTCATCTATGGAAAAAAAGATTTTGGCTTCTTACTTATCCATCTTCTCTAAATGTGGGAATCTTCTAAAGAAAGGAAAAAAGCAGATAATTTAAAAACGAACTCTTTACAAATATGTGTAGTAACTTTCAGACACAAACTGGAAGAAAAAGCCCTCTCGAAACAACTACTTTCATATGAACATTGAATTACACGAAAGAAAACATTCTTTCGAAACAAAAAACACTTTTTTCTATTCAGTTATGGAATTGAATCAGATATCATTCACATGATTGCTATGGCGAAACACGTGTTGCGTTTTTGTAAAACTGTTTAGTGAAAATCTCACAATGAAGTGTTTTTTGAATAATAAAATTACGACTTTATGTCATGAACGACTTAAGTCTACTCATGTCATCGATGACAGTAAGCAATGACATTCATTCGCTTATTTGATTTAATATCAGCCAAAGGAATCTCGCTTAAATTGAAAGAGGTATATATTTAGGGGATATTAATTTTTGGGAATGAGATTTTGGCTTTTTCTATTTCTCCATCTTCTTCAAATGTTGGAATATTCCAAAGAAAGGGAGAAAGCAATATTTATCTACTATGTGAACAAGAAAGATAATATAATTGACTGAATAAAGCACATTCAAAACGAAAACCGTGTGCAATTAATACGTTTGAAGAAAAAGTTCCTTTTGATACGAATCATCACTTGAATTTATAATTTGGGTAAAAAGGAATGGACTGATCAGTTCCGCCAACTGGGATTTGACCTGCCGCTGCGCAGGTGGTTTCTATAGGTTTTTTGCTGTTTGGATGCACTTTAATATATGAATTCATGTTAATACTTGTGTTATGTGTTCTTACATAATAATTGTCCTATCCTGTTCTGTCTGTTTTAAAATCTGTTTTTCGGTTAATCAGCTGTCGCCCTCGTACGAACGCAAACTCTCAGAAGTTGATAAACTTGTGCGAGCCAAGGACTAACGAGGTCTTACCTTTTAACATGTGATTTCTAACATAATGTGTATATATCTGGTCACCGATTGAAGGTAGTATATGGAAGGTAGAAAGTAACGTGGATTTTTCAGTCGATACACATTTAAAAAACAAACTCGCTCTCTTATAACAATTCGTCAGCTTCTGTCTTTGGATACAGACTTTTTCGGGAACGTTGAAATTAATTACAATTGAAAAAATTTCAAAAAAAGGACAATGATATTATATACCTGATAATTATGAAAATTATTGGATACACATTTGACAGTGATGTTCGATGTTGAACTTTGAAATATATGACATGAATAATGTAATTATCAAAACTAACTCAGTTACGGTATTGATAAGAAAAGTAGAAAAAATTTCTTTTCATATTTTTTTTCGATTATTTATACTATGTGATTTTATTTTAACCTAGTATGTCAACAAAATTAAACTTTCTCCAATACATAATAAGTTATGTCTTGATTATTCAACATATATCTAAGTATATATCTATTTCCAAGACAAAGTTGAAAGCTTACCTCACCAAAAAAACTATTACAGATTGAAGAATTTTCGACAATTATATCTGAAGTACAGGCACTCTCCATTCTAGGCTGCTCTGAATGCTATTTAATTTTGAGAATTGTATTTTATATTGATTTGTTCTAACAACCAGGTCTTGTGTTCCTTGTTACCTCATAAGTACTATTTTTTGTAAAAGGAATTGTAAAGTTTTTAATGAGAAAAATGAATATTACTATTATTATTTGGAATCAAGTAGTCAAGCTCTACAATTTCTGAAAACTCATCGTGGACTATTTTGATAGGGTCTAATTTACAGGGTGTTTTATCCTAAGTTTTGGTTACCTCCGTATTGAAAAAGCGCCACTTGGGACAATTATAAATAGGAAATAACAAACAATATTTTCTCAATTCATTTGGTCAAGTGGGAGATATTTGGTATTGAATGAACCTATTTTATGACCTAATGCCAACCCAACTTCCGAACCACCTGGTTAAAAACCAAAGATCCCTATATTTTTGAAAACATGTATTTGAAAGGAAATCAATTGAGTAAAAGTATATGTTTTGTTGAAAAAAATGACACATTGATAACTCACGTGTTTATTGGATACCCATCATATTGGTGGATATTTTCCCTTTTTTCATTTGAGACATATTGCTGTTCTATCTCAATTAGGAAAGCAGCTATCGTCTACCTACACATCCTTGAAACACCATGTGTAGCAAATTTTCGTCCTAGGAACATTGCACGTTTCATAGTAAATAGATGGTAAACAAGAACTACACGGTCAAAGGTACGACCTCGTTAATCCCCAGCGCGGCCAGTTTCTCAACTTCTGAGAGATTTCGCTCAGAAGAAGGAGACACATTTCAACTTACAATGGGTTATGGACGCTAGTCTAATATATCTACAGTTCATTGTAAGTTTAACTAGGTCGAGGGTCTGATTTTGCTCTAGTAGGTAGTGTCTCAATCAACTGAGGTTTTATAATTTTGAGGATATCAAATTAAAGACCAGTAAAAAAATTTATTTATTGAAAAATTCCCCCATAACCGACAATCTTTGTAGAAAAGACTGTCCTTTGCACGACAACAATTTATAATGGTTTTCCCAAGATGCATTCCTGGGATATTTATTTTCAGTTCGAAACCTTTCCAACATCTCTTGAGGGTCAAACTTCTTTTCCTCCTTTCTAATTATCTGGCTTAATATTTTGGGAAATGAAATTTCGTCGACCTCATCAAGAAACGTGACATTTTGGTAGTCTTCATTTGCTACTTTAATTTTCTGGCTGACGCTGTCATTATCTTCCAGTTTGACGTAAGTACTTGTGGATTCCGTTACTATAGTTATTTTTTCATCTTCAAACTCCTCAGAAGTATCAAAGTCAGTTTGCTGCTCATAAGGGTCAAATTGATTTTTTCTATCTTTTACTGTTTCACCTCTGAACAAAGATTTATTTTTTTCCAATTCCTTAAGATCTAATAAGTTCTTGTTTGATAGACTGTGGCAACAATGTAAAGCACTCGGATCCACAGGATGAGCTTCCGTATTGAAAATATAACCTCCAGCCTCTATGACACACTCTCCATTTGGGGTGTCGATTACTGTTCCATATTGTCCCTGGTTGTGAATGAAATTGTCAGTGTCAAATAGAAGATATAAATACTTTGTTGTTTCTGACAGGAAGAAAGATTCCATTCTGTCTTCTTTTCTGTGGTCACGAACATCTTTAATCTAAAATATAATTATATTATTATATATGATGAAATATAAAATTATAACTGAAACATATTTCAGTTAAAACCAAATGACGTGACATATACTGGAATATGGATCATTTATAACAAAAAAAATAGTTTCCTTTTTTACCTCTTATTCATTATCTATAAAATATGTAGCTTGAACACTGTATCGATAAATCATCAATGAGATTTTTCGGCCATTTATGATCACTATAAAGCGGGCGACATATACGTATATATTTTCAACAGATTTACACCAAATAAAAAAATATGAAGAATATTTAAATATGATGATGCATGACTTAATATACAGAAAATAGAGACAAGTAAACTATATTGAATATGCTTTACAGGCAATTGAGTATTCCTTTGTTGGAAAGTATTCTCAGAAAGAACTAAGTATAACAAACATAGCTGTCAACAACGGTAACAAGGTGGATAATATTTCATTCTTTCCAAAATACTATAAAAACAAGCCATTTATTTACCAGGTCTATCATACTTTGGTGAACACTCGCTCGTTTTTTGAGAAAGAGAGGAGGACCAAATGATGAATTTCATTAGTTCGGACTTCCATTGTCTGATATGAATCTACTATGATTCGAAATCGAGAAGAGAACCAATAAAATTAGAATGAATAGCTAAATTTTCAATTACATTAAGCAATAACACCTGAAATGAAAATACAACGAATAAAATTGAGATACAAAATGAAAATGAATACAAAGTAAAAAGAAATAAAAAAGTAATAAAAATAAAAATTGGCAGAAAAATTGAATTGAAAAAAGATTTCAAAACAAGTTAATTTACGACATTTCGATTGTTAATATCCACAATCGTTTTCGGGTTATGATTGGACTATTCCTCGGAGAGATATTTATTTATAAGCGAATTATTGATTCCTTGTTTTGGTTTATTTCTGGGTTTGGCCGTGGTCTTCTTTGGTTATAATATCCAAACGTTTCGACAGTAACTGCGGCAGTCATCTTCAGTGGCGTGGTCGAAGTACTCTTCTTGACGTGCCAACTGAAACTGAAGCTCTCATTTCTGCCGTGTCATTTATAGTGCCGATTTTTCGCGCAATTTCTTTAATGGCGGGTTCGCGCGTACTTTCCGCGAGAATTGATTGACTTGGCTTCATTTTGACGCTTTTCAATGCTATGTGCCAGATCTTAGGTAGATATGTTGTCTTCAACATAATTTCAACAGAAAGAAAGAGAGAACATATCTACCTAAGATCTGGCACACTGCATTGAAAAGCGCCAAAACGAATCCAAGTCAACTGAATCGTGCAAGAAGTACGCCCGAACCCGCCATTACGGAAAGTGCATGAAAAATCAGCACTATAAATGACACGGCAGAAATGAGAGCTTCAGTTTCAGTTGACATGTCAAGAAGAGTACTTCGACCACGCCACTGAAGATGACTGCCGCAGTTGCAGTCGAAAGGTTTGAAGATTATTACCAGAGAAGACCACAGGCAAACCCGGAAATCAACCAAAATTGTGGTTATTTTTCATTAAAAACTTTACAGTTTTCAAATAGGGACAAAATAGATGGGTGAATATTGAATATTTTCATAACACTAATTTCTTCAAAATAGTCGTTTTGTTTAGAAACAAAAATCAATAGTGAATAAATATACTTAACCGTTGCATATCCACAAGGTGTTTTGGCACTGTGCTGTATGCTTCTCAGAATATCTTCGCCAGCTTGCAGGAGAAAAGGATCGCCTGTAGATCTGTACAAATACATAATGGATTCAATAAGCTCCGGCCTCAGGGGATAACCCTCTCTATAGCTACCAGCTTCAGTTTGTGGAATGTGGTAGAACTCTGGAGTGAACCCATATTGTTGCCATACCTGGTGATAGTTGTGTAGGGTACGCATTGCAGTTGATGTGTCTCCTGCAATTTATAACGTCATGACTCATTCCCTACATAATCCAGATCTTTTATTATGGTCTAATACAGCGGATAGTACTACTCAGATATATCAAAGGTCTCGTCACAGTGCTAGGATGGGCCGTAAAGTCCAACAATGTGGACCGTAAAGTCCAACAATACATTTATGGTTCAGCCTAGTACTACAGATACCTATGGCAGGCTGAAGCAACGCTGACATAAATAATTTGTTACTAGGCCATGGTTTGTACAGAAATAATAGTTACAGAAGACTCTTGTACAAATAGTTTGTACACATTTTTGTATCGCATTAAGCAAAAAATCGTTGAAGTCATCGAGAAAATGCTGTTTCAGAAAATTTGAAGCATATGAAATAAAATGGGAAAAGTTTCTACGAACATGTATATAATACAGAAACTTTTGCATGACTATTCGAATGTGGCAGTTGGATTTGTCACAAAATTTGAATGAACAACTGAAATATTGAAAGGGGCATATTTTTTAGGAGGGACTGATTTTGAGAAATAATCTTTTTGGCTTCCTACTATTTTTGTATAAAGATGGAGAAGTAGAAAACCAATAACCTTTTTTAACAAA
>WOGR01000851.1:0-22486 GCA_015342045.1 Leptinotarsa lineolata
TAATCATATTAATTTATTTTTATTTTATTTATTCAATTTTTTCACTCGTATTTTATTTCACTGTAAACTCTTTTCAGGTTTTTTGCTTAATATATTTGCCATTTTCAGCTATTCTTTTGAATTTCAATTGTATTGTTTATCTCAGGGATTTCAAATCATTTTATATAATTTTTAGACAATGAAAGTCCGAACTGATGAAATTCACTCTTCAGCTTGATTGAATGATGGCCGAACTTATTTTTTGAGCTCCTTAAGGCTTCTGTTTCACCAAGAAGAGTTTTAATCATCTTTCACAGATTTCATTCGGCAGTTTTTATAATACGAAAAGGTCATTGTTTCGTGAAATTACTCCACCATCTCATTTATCTCATCACAACTCTGAATTGTAGTGAATCCGTCCTCATCGTACAGTTAAAAATTTTTTTCATAACAAATCTAATCAGTTGCTTCAGAGTCACTAATGATCTTGGACCTTTTTCAGTATGGAATGGAATTTGTCTGTGTTCTGAGCAAGAATTCACAGATACGCAACTTGGAATGCGATATTTCGTTAATTAGATTTCATAATCTTTTTTGAAGTTATACTTCTTGATGAGCGTGAATTGATAAGGTGCGCGTGGGCACCGTCACGAAAAACCGACACCCTGAAGTAAGCTTCTTCTTCTTTAATTTATAGGGCCGTTGCTTTTCAATTGAGCGCATTCAGCCAGACTCTTCCTGTCCATAGTCCACAGAAGCTTCGTCCGGGGGCGCAGTTGTCTTGTTCAAAGCAATACCGACACGCAAAGTTACCTCATTCACTTTTTCTTTCATGAAAACACTAGATTTTTTCGATAGGGGGTCGCCAGTCCTCTCGATATGACTTTTACAAATAACAAATGCGTGTCAATCTCATTCTCTAGGAACAAAAATATAATCAGGAATAATAATTATTTTGAAAATCAGGAACTGAAATCAGTTTCAGGAGTTAAAGACTCGAAGTTGTCATTTAATTCACATATATAAAAAACCGTCAATAAATGTAATAGTATTATTGGATTCCCCAAAATTTCGAAACTGCAAAATCTCTTCTGCATTTTTATTATACATATGTACATAGTAGGCTCGGTTGTTGCATATAAATATAGATCGTATTGAGAGAGTTCAAAACAAATTTCTTCGCTACATTAGTCATGAATTTAATTTTCAAATGACGAATAGCGATTACAGTCCCATTATGCGCCAATACAATATTATGCCTATGAAGACCTGTTACGGGTCTTATCATGATTTTCAAGTTGATGAAAGGATAAGTCCACTGTCCAGAGCTTTATTCCAAAATCGAGTTCAATGTTCAGGGTAGAACGTTGAGGCGTACAGAATTCTTCAAGTTAACTTGCACAAGGACAAATGCTGCTCAAAATTCACCACTTTATAGAATGCTTAAAACCTTCAACAAAATTTGCAATAATATTCAATATTTTGAAATCTCTTTAGACTGTTTCAATTGCAGAATGAAAAAAATTTTCATTGATAAGTTGTGATCATTTCTGTAGTCTCTGTCACTCTTATAAGAATTATGTAATTGTTCTATTGTCCAGTGTAATTTGGAAAAAACTACTATTCTTTTTCTCAAAGCCCACTTATATTAAATTTACGAAGTGGGTTCTCTATTGGATTTGTTACTCTGTTTGTAATCCCTATATTGGTAAATAAATGAATAAAATGGACGAAGCGCGTAGTACGTTGCTCGAGAACACTCATTTTGATGAAACAATTTGTTTTATTATGACTTCTTTGGCTTTATGACTTTTTGGCTTTATGGTTTCCAAGGAGAAGCCGAAACGTCGAAAAGATGGAAATTACCGACGCGGTTCAACCCGGACAACAGTACATCAAATTACTAACGTCTTTGCTTTATGTTCCTATGGAACCGAAGACCTTCATGCATTTCTAAACCACATCAACACCTCACACTCCGACCTGAAGTTCACAATGGAAGTCGAAAATAACAAGTCACTTCCATTCCTGGACGTTTTCATCACGAAATCCAACAACTACTTCTCACACACTGTTTACCAAAAACCTACCCACACCAATCGCTTTCTCAGTGCTAAGTCTCATCATCATCCTGCCCAGCTGAATTCCGTTTTGAATTCCCTCATATACCGTTCTATAAATCCCACTGGCAACCACAATAGATACAAGGAACTATACAAACTCAAAGCCGTCCTTCACCAAAACGACTATCCCGTCTCTCGAATCCAAAGATTCATTCAACGACAGCAAACCCAAACCCCACACCCCGAATTACCCGGTGAACAGACTGACCAGACAAAATCTTTTTTTCCTTACATCCATAGAGTTACCGAAAATGTAAGACGAATTCTAAAGAGGCATGAAAAACAATATTTACAGCCAACAACGAAATATTCACTCTTTTACGAACACCCAGGGACACGATACGCAATGAAACACAGGGCATATATAAAATACCATGTTCTAATTGCGACAAACTTATATCGGTCAGATCAATAGAAGAATTTCCAACAGAGCCTATGAACATGAACTAGCTGTTCGTAAATAAGATCCAGTTTAATCTCTCTTCAAACATCATCGTGAAACAGGTTAACTTTTAAACCTTCTTTCTGGAAATGGAGAGGCTTGAATTCATGATTGAACTCATGTCCTTCTGTTATTAAATGAGTGGCATATGTGGAGTTTATTTTTCCATTCTCGAAACTATTTCTGTGTTCCTTTATGCGGGCTTTGAATGTTCTTCCAGTTTGACCTATATAAAACATCGGACATGACCCATATGGTAATTTATACACACACGATTTTTCTGAAACTGAACTTCTATCTTTGTTGGTTTTAATGTGCATGCGTGAATTATTATTGGTCTTGACAGCAAAATTTACACCTTTGTTGTGCAGAAAATTTCAAATATTCTTAGTGGGTTGGCCTGAGTAGATTAAGGTTCTTTACTTTCCTCCTCCTCTCTCCAAATTGGGTAAACTTCCTTCAAAGCTTGGCTGCATAATTTTTTTGATAATAGAGAATGTATTAGACTGCTATCGTATCCATTGTTGTCGGCTATTTGTTTTATTATGTTGTGGATCATACTGTTGAATGCTGTTGAATGCTTGATCGTAACACATATGCTCTTGATTATATCTCTCAAAAAAACCATACACGAGGTATTATAGACTCATGCATTGTTTGTTTCTTTTCCCTTCATTTATATCGAATGTAAAGTATTCAACATTTTATTACAGTTGTAACCACTTTCTGTCACAATCTGTCATTTTTCATCCCATAATATTATTCCCGAAACGACAATCAAAAGTTTCTCAACAAAACTTCGGTTTATGCTAATGTATTTAATGCCCCTTTTGAACGAATTAAAATAATCGGCCCACAAATCACTAAATGAAAAGTCCAATAAAATATAATTGAAGCCGAAAGACAATTAAAACAGAATCATCCTGAAAAAATTAGTAATTTTGGCTGATTGGTGTGATTTGAAAAGTAACAAAGTATTTAGTCTGTTGAAATTGCTAATGGAATGTAAAAAGTTTTTAATTTTTCCGAATCTAACGAACCAGAATGATTACGTTTCTCAATTCGGGGCGAGAAAACTGAAAATTACAATTGAATATCAACGAACGTCAGTAGCTGTCTAAAAATTCTTTGCTCACAGGTGTACAGGATTTTTTTCACGGAAACTTTTTATATCTTACTTATCATTCGATAAAACGGTGAATGAAAATACAAAATAGAGCAATAAAAACTTTCAATTGAACTGCTCTGGAAAACCTGACCTTCCAGTTCAGGAAAAGTAAATGAGAAAAAGACCTGGAGGGATTTTGTGAAATGAAAAGTTCAAAGTCAGTTGTTTTCATTGTGAGTTCACAGGTATTCGAATATTTCTCATAAGTTGATATATTTTTTTATTTCCGAGTGATATTTTTTTGTCAATAGTTTTCAGCTGAACCTGCATTAATTTTATTTTTCCATTTCTTTGGTAGGTTTTCTAGGATTTTTTTGTTTGTTATTCCAGTTTTTTTACATCAAAACAAAAAGTTTTGATCAGAAACGAAAAGTTTAACTTCAAGCAAAGCCGGCTACATTTTTCTCTGAAAAATATATAATGAATTTTAAGTTATTTTGAAAACTGTTGCTCAGAGCTCCCAAAATAACACAAAAAAGTGCTACCTAACTAAGGGATTATCATCCACTGTCAACTTTCATTCCTATTCAGAAATGTATAGGGGTTTAAGTTCATCAATTAAAAACTTTACTCAATTCAATAATTAGATCAGCTATATTTTCCGATATTTAGAAAGTGTTCAAGGTGTGTCCAACACACAAATCAAATACCAAAGAAATTTCTAATAATTATAAACCAATATCTCTCTTAAACGTAGCAGCCAAATTAATAGAAATAATATTGGATAACCCTATTTACTTGTTAACAAAACTTATTTTTTTAATCTATCAACACTGATTCATTAATTCTCGTACAACAATCAGACAATATTATATCGATATTCAGTCAATTTCTGTGCGAAACATTACACTATTAGACGATAGGTTTCACGTGGATGTGTGGTCTCTACACAGATTTCTCAAAGAAAACTTTTGACAGAATAAATTACATACTTCTCTAATACCAGATATATTTTTTCAATATTCTAGAAATATATCTGGTTCAACATAAACAGTTTGTAGAATATAAAATATGATAGTTACAAACCAGAAGTATATATAGCAACTAGTAGTATAACACAAGGATCTAATTTGGGTCTACTATTTTTCTTAATGTTCATATATGGTCTGTGTATATATTTCAAATCGAGAGAATCATGTTTGTCGATGATTTTAATTTATATACTTCCGTCACTTTTCAAATGGTTTCGAGAATCTGCAAATCAAATTTCATGAGTGGTGTATTAAAATTAGGTTGCCCGTAAATATATCCAAATGTAAAGCAATGACATTTACTCAAAAAATGTTATAATTTTTTATATAAATATTCAATCGATAACTGCAGCGTACTGCAGTCGTCGATTGAATAAAATAAAAGATCTTGGAATCTATTTTTACATTAATCGTACTATAAATGCAGCATTACGTGCATTTGGCTAGATTGTAGGAAATTGTATAAAATATTAGAGTGGCTTGAAAATTATTATATTGTTTGATTAACCATCAACAATCAATACTTATTTGATAAAAAAACAAGTTCCAAATGAAGGTTTCAGCTTACTACTTGTCCATCTCCATACCAAAAATGTGGGAATCATCCAAAGAAAGGACGGAAGCAATCAATTTAAAAAAATCGACTCTATACGAGGGTGTGTAGTTCATGCAAAGAAGTAACTTTAAGACACAAACTGGAGGGAAAACCCCTTCTGAAACACTTCCTTTTGCTCCTCGTACTCGTCACTCGCGACGTGTGGAGATATTTTTGCAAAAATATTTAAACAAATTATTCATATATTGTGCACAAATAGTTGCTTATTGTGATGTTCATTTTCATGTCCACTCTAAGTGGTGTCTTACCAAAGTTTCTGTATGAAGAATTTCTATGTTTTTTACTACTTTTATTTATAACTTATGAAAATGTCCTTATAGGATGAAACTGCAGTTACAAATAAAAGTGGTGAAAAACATAAAAATTTTTCATTTCTAATTTTTTATGATGATCTCTTACCACGTAGTAACGGCTACATCCATCAATTCATTGAAAGTTTCTGTACTTTGAGTTTACTTGACAAGTATCGCACTGATGATGGCGTAAAAGCCAAAATCGCTTTGCAATTTACGATTGAAAATTCTCTTTCACGAAATACGATTCCTTTACTGATTTATCAGTCACGTGTATGCAGCATCAACAAATCTGACCTTCTGAAACAGCTACTTTTATATAAACAATGAATTATACGAGAGAAAACAAATAATGTTACATTAACACTGAATTAAACAAAAAAATTCTTTTCTATTCATTTTGTATTTATAACATTCGTAATGAAATTGTATCGGATATTATTCACAGGATTCCTACACAATATAGTAAATGAAAGAGGTGAAATTTCACTTTCATGGAACATTGTCATCTTTACTGGTGGACATCCGATGTTTAGGCTTGAGACCCTTGCCTTATCGCCTCTTCAGCAAGAAATCTGGATAACATTATACGATGAGGCACTCAATTTATTCATTAAATTACGACTTCATGCCACGAATAAGTTTAATCTACTCATATCATGGATGACATTCATTCGCTTATTTGTTTATATCTAAAAGTTACTTCTTTCAATAATCTACACATCTATGTATAGAGTTAATTTTTTCAAATTGATTGTTTCCTTTATTTTTTTGGAGATTCTCACATTTTTTGTATAAAGATGGAGAAGTAGAAAGCCAAAAACCTTTTTCTCTCAAAAATTAATCCCTCCCAAATTTCAATTCAAAGTTCCAAATCTTGCGAAGATCCGCCACTGGAAAGATGTATTTCAAACTGAAATCGAATATGCATCGGTAGATGGTTATTTTTGTCAGAATTGTGAATGATGCGATTTTTCACTTCGATTGGGATCTCTCTCGATAATGATTGAGTTACGTCGAAATTGCCGTAGTTTTGATTGGATCCATGAGTCCAAGAATGATTACCTGCAACTATTCTGGTGAACTTCATTCCGTGTCCTGATATATACTGTGTGAACAATCAAATAACTCAGATCTGAAATAAACAACTTGAATCACGTGTCTCATCGCAATAATATATCACATAGGTGCAGGGTCGAAGGGCGAAAAGAAAAACCAGGGGGGGAGGGAATCCAAATTTTTCCAACCTCACCAGCAAAATTTCCCAACTTTCGAAAAAATTAAAGCCGAGGGATTGGTTACTACTATAATATATTAATTTTCTTACTTAGCTATCCAAAGATTGACTGCATGCCCGTTAGGGTATGCACAAACAAAAATAAATTTTGGTAATTATAAAAATAATATTGGGAATTATTCTACTTTGGACCAAGGTCCTTGGTCTTCCACCATGTATAGGAATATTCAATACAAATGAAAGGAAACAACACTCAAATGATATTGTGCTTATATAGGTGGCCAAATGAAATCAGAAAACGACTAAAAAATTTCAGGAAAACATAGACTTTGACACTATCGTCGTATTCAATAGTGTATGACAGTCTTTGATATGATGTAGTCTGAAAGTGACTCAGATCTGGACCTTACTGGAGTTTTATCCCAACACCAAACCGGTATTTTCAACACCTCGACACATGTTTCGATCACCAAGTGAGCATCTTCAAGAGGAAGATTAAACTAAATTCCAGATACAGATGTTGTCCTATTCATAACTTAGATACCTCTATTACTTATCTGCGTAAAAGTATTACCAATCTACTGATCAGTAATTCTGATAAACACAATATTTTAACAGATTATATAGTAAACTATTTGTAGTTGGCCCACTATCGTTATTCATAATATTGTTATGTTTAATTATTTCTAAGCTCTCAAAGGCATCTAGATACCTGGTGTTATTAACTTGTCTAACTAATCTTAGTGAACCAAAGTCTATAGAAGGGTTTTGCTGCAACATATGATAGGCGACTGCTGATTTTTCTGTTCTTTCATATTTTAGGTGTGCTAAGTGTTCATTATACCTCATCTTGATAGATCTTCTAGGCTGTCCATAATATTTTACCGTTAGGATTTCCTAAAAAACTCTGTAGTGTATAACTTGTTTTGAATACCACCTTCATACCTAGTTCCTTGAAAATCTTTCAAAAGTTTTTCGTGTGTTAATGGTATGGAACTGAGATATACTTATTTTGGTTTTCGCCGTTTCTAAAAGTCGAGATTTCATTCATTTTCAACTTAAACTTTTTCTTCCCTATAATATTCTCTACAGTACCCCGGAGAAACCGTTGCTAACCGTTATTTCCTGTATTGTGACTTTTTCTTTTGTGAACCTTTCATGTGTGAGTGGAAACGTCAGAAGACGATGTACTAAAAAATTCAACCCAGCAAGTTCGTGCTATCCACAGTGATGTGAACTGTCAGGAATATACCTGTAAGTGCTTGTTTTCTTTCTGAATACATCGTATTCTAGTTTTTCACATTGACTTCTCATTACCATTCTCAGTCAACAAATGATATCTGAAGCAATTTCTTTAATTTTTTGACATATTATTAGGAATATTGACCATCATGACTATCAGATGTTTGGTTAGAGGTCTAGTCGAAAACAGTGTAGAGTTCTTCTTAGACACTGTATTCCCGACCAGAAATGATCTTATGTTTAATTACAAGGAATCAAATTTAAGTAGCGAAAACAATATTTTTTTTAAATATGCTTCGAAGTAGTATCCACTCGAATGATTCACATCATAAAATATAAGACTAATTTTTTCTGTCAATGAAGGATACAACTGAACATTTTGACCCCCCTGAGTGGGTTGGGCTCCAATACATAAAAAGTATCAATACATGTCAAGCTATCTCTCAATTCAGTAGTTGTGTAAGTGATAGGTAGATTACCGTCAATGAAGTAACTGAGAGAGAAGAAAAAGAAGAAAAACAAGAATTCCCCCAACAATATTAATTATTCTTGCTTCTTGAGTTCAAAGAACCAATATTAATCAATGATTATTATTGGGAATTTTTCAGAAAATTTTTTTTGAGTATTGAAAATCCCAATAATATTTTGAATGAAAACCAGTTCGAATTTTTGATGAATCGCAATTTATATGGGAAAAACTCTTTGGTTCTCTACTTCATCATCAAAAAAGTGGAAAACTTCCAAAGAGAAGAAGAAAGCAATTAGGCTGAAAATGATCTCTCCACAAAGGTTTTGACCTCACTGCTTCCTTTCTTGATTCGGAAGGAAGGAAACTTCCGAAAAAGAAGACAACAATTGAGTTTGAAATGAACTCTTAACAAAGATTTTGAACTTGATTGCTTTTTTCCTTCCTCCGGAAATTTTCCACAATTTGAAGAAGTAGAAATCTCAAAAGGCTTTTTTCTCAAAATTATTTTTTTTCTCAAAATGTCTTTTCTTTCAGTTTGAAGAATGTTTATTCATTCACAGAGCCTCCTTGTCTGCTGAATCTGTATTCCTCACAAAAATATATTACTCCTATATTCTTTACTGAAGATCTTGATAAAAATCATGACCACGACTCGTAATTATCGCAATTACTGAAAATGATCTTGAATTCATCTCAAAGGTTGATTATCGATAATATTCATTGATTATTTCTACAATAATATGAATGACAAACTCAATTATAAATGTAGACTTATCAGATCATGAGGCTATTTCAAAGTGGTTTGGTATATCCAAAGTCGGTTTTCTAATATAGAGTTTAGTCTTTCATTCGGAAAAAGGGGTAATTAGAGTTTGATACGTTCCAGACAATGGAATTTTCTGTTTTATATAGATTCACCTTTGTACAAGTTCCGTGGCCTATTTCTAACAATTTCCAATAAATATTACCAAATGCATGAAAAACAAAAATAATCGGAAACGAATCTCAAGAACTTGGACTATATTCAGAAAGTATACCTACAACTGAAACATGTTTTTGAGTTTTGTTCCAGCAAATATATTTTTTTGAAAGCAACCAAACGGGCTTAAGACCTACTATGATGGCAAATCATGAAGTATTTAGAATATTTCGAAAAGGAGTTGTAACATTGTAAATATCTTGGAAGCACACATGACATAACCATGAAAGAAATCCCACTGACTCCAGATGAATAACTACTATACTGGAATTGTATATACTGTCTACTGCTGAGAAATAAGAATAAAGTTATGGCCTTGGTGATAGTCTTCCTAGTGAGGTAGATCCGATGGAATATCTAAAAAGCGACCAAGTATTTCATATTTAATTTCATCTCATGACAGCTACCTACCAACTCAAAACAGATATAAAATCAATAAAGAGCAAGAATTTTTTCTCGAATCGAAGAAATATCCATAAATAATTTTTGAAAACTTTCGTGATTCAGGTATTAATATTTCAGTGCCTTTGATGAATGACATATATTTCCTGACTTTCCTAAAATGTCTATGATCATTGCACAAAAATTGACAACTGAACGAGTCCTTGATCTTTCGATCGAACATCTTTTGAAAAAGTAGATTGAAATAGAACATCACAGTTTTTTAGAAGACACCAAATATTTATAATATCAGTTTGTTTTTTTTTCGACAAAAACAACATCCAATAAACTACACACTACACTAAAATAAACCAAACTACATGCCAGTATTGAAAATGGAGAAGTTGCCGACGTAGTTTTTGCGACTTCTCTAACGCGTTTGACTGTATCAATCATGTAATTTTATTAAAACAAAACACAAGTGCGGAGGGAATCCAGAATCATTATTTACTTTCATAGTCTCTCATCAACTTTGGTGTTCCCCAAGAGTCAATCCTATCTACTTCTTCGTCATGTCATTCAACTCTTTCTCATGATATGAATGGATGACGTCATGAGTGTAAATACCACAAGCCAGTTAATAGTTTTCGCAGAGTATACTTGTACAAATATCTTCTGACGTCATTCAAGTATGATTTGATGAATTTACCACCTATTCCATACACCTTTCTTAACTCGCGTTTCACCAACCAAATTGTCGACATCAGTAGTTTCGTTAGGTTATGTGGAATAAATTTTTATTTCACTTACGAGACATACTATTCAAATTGAATGTCTGCAGCCAGAATGTTGTTGATAGGTACCAACGGATTTTTTATCACTTGGTAGGTCCAGTGTAGTACGCTATTTCGGCTACGTTAATGATTTTAAAATTACCAAAATTGTTATTGTCGAAATTATTTTTCGCCCCGTATCTTCGAAACAAAGCGCTCTATCAAAAACCATCGATGGACAAAATATTCTTATATTAATCTAAGGAATAGTCCGTTAATTTTTTGCCGCATGTTTAATGAACACCCTGTATATCCCCCTAGACTCTCGTTTCACAAACTAAATTTACTTCATCAGTACTTTCGTTAGGTTATGTGGAAGAAATGTTTATTTCGGAAAATAATTGTTCATTATAGCTTGGTTTTATTTGATTTAGGATTGGCATTGATTTTATTGCTACTTCATCCCTCGAATCATAAAAATTACTGACATAAATTTACAAGACATGGTCTGTATATAAGAATGGGAACTTTTCCATATGTCCAATGCAAAGCAGTTTGCCATAATAATTTAAGGAACATAAATTTTCCAAGGATCCGTTTGAATTGTAAATTTTTCGAACGTACTCCGTTATGCAAAACAGAATATTCCCTGTTGCAGGAAGTGTGCAGGCTAGACGGAAGTTTGGCAAAAAGTATTTTCCGGTTTAAATCTTTATCATTTCATAGTCCAATGAGTTGTGAGCGCTAATGCTCAAAGAAGCGAATGGTAGAGAGAGATGCGGTAAAGTCAAAAGTAAATACATTTCGTTCCCAATCGCTATGCTCGAGAATCGAATCGGTTTGATATGGCAGTTTGAATGGATGTTGTAGAAACTGTAGTTTTCCATAATACATAGAAAACAACCATGATTTCAATATGGACTATGACATATTATATACAGAAAATGAAAGAATGAAGGACAAAAATTCAACCTGCAGGAATCTCTGGAAATCAATGGAAGCAAAAATTTCAAATATTATTCTGAGCGACCAACAAGTAATTGTTTTTTCGATATCTACCTGTTTTGCCGGAATTCATCATTCATCTGAGAGGTTCTGACACAAAATGCCAATATTTCACCTGTTTTTCTGAAAGTAATATTTTATCGTGAACAAAATTTGTCCCTTTCACCAGAATTAGTCACTTATCTAATTGAGTTTCGTCATTACATACTATTTGATGAGCCAGTTTATGTCTAGCCTCCCGATAGAATTCGAAGTAATGGTATGTTTGATTTAAAACATTATTTCGGAACGATACAGTTATTCTACACACACAATGATTATCACATCTCATGAACTCCATTCAAAAAGACATGAAGAAAGTAAATAATCACTGAACAGATAAACATCTGTCATCTAAGCCCATATTGTTTTTATCAAGTCCAAAACGATAAGAATTAAGGCGATCGTACACAGGATATTTCTAATGAACAAATCTCAGCTGAAATTTTGAAAGGAAATAAAGAATTAGAATATGAATTACAATCAGACGGAGTGAAACTCGCCTTGCAAACCAAGGAAATGAACCATCGCCTCATTAAAGCGGAGAAGGAAAACGAAGAACTGAAGAATAAAATAGAGTTGCTTGAATCAGAGCAAAAATGGTATCGTGATATGCGGATGGGAAAGAAAAAAACAAACAATAACAACAAGATATATCATAGATTTATTCAAAGATCTATGAATTGAACAAGTTGAAAGTGGCCTCAATAACATATTTTACTTGGGGAGAACGTATAATTATCCTGTGGAGGTTGAATTCACATCATATTTGGAAAAAAAATCATTCTGAAGAACTTAAAAACCTGAAAGGATCTTCAATGACTATAGTTAATGATCCCACTGTATAGGAGAGGAAGAAAAATGAAATATCAAGAAAGCATTTACATGAAGCAAAACAAGACAAACATAACAATTGCTTCATTAGGGAAAATAGACTCCATCTAAATAATACAATTTTCATCCCTTCTGGTCTCGAAAACTTGTAAAACTAAAGTGAACCTGACAATCAGATAAAATCACAGAGTAACCCAGGCACACCAGTTCCTGAATCCATTCTTTCAGCTCAAAACACCCAGGAATATCATCAGAGAGAAAATATTCTTTCACCAGCTTGAATAACTCAAAACTAAAACATTGGATTATCCTGATATGAGCTCTAAAGAGAACTCGAGCACTCCGAAAACAACTATTGGCAAGAAAAATAGTGAATGTATTACAAGATAAACGGGTTACATGAAAGAATTCTGTCAAACAGTAATTTTTGATATCATACATCCAGTCATGTACTTCAACAATCAAATACAAGAGATCTGATATTGAACGTAGAGAGTAGATAACAAAAGTTATAGTAGCTTACATTAATAAAAAAAGCGATTGTTTATTCTTATGAAACATAACCTCACCCAAAAGAATGTAAATAACTCCAAAAAACATTGTAATCAAAACAAAATATTACCAAAATAAAATAACACTCAATCATCATGATTCTTCAAATCTTTGGCGAAGCTCGAATGACATGTCGAACAAAAATAAAAATCAAAAAGATTTTCTTGAAATTGTGATAAGAAATGTACAAATTCTGAGGGGTGAACTAGACATTGCCAATAGATTCAACGACTAGTTTACTAGCATCGGAAAGAAACTGTCAGAAAAAATAAAAATCAAAGGCAGCTTTACAACCAACAAACCTCGAATGTGTCGATTAATTTAATTTTACTCGGAAAAGATAACTGAAAAAAAGACATTTGAAATAATCAGATGAAAACAAAGCACCTGGGAAAGATGGGATAACGGCCGAAACTTTACAACTTATAGCATATCACATCTGCACACCGTTGACGCACATCATGAAACTCTCACTGAACACTGGTATTTATCCAAAAGCATTAAAAACAGCAGTTGTGAAGCCTCTTTGCGAAATCAAAACGAAGAGTTTCAAATTATAAATCATTAAAGGAATCGTATTTCTCTTAAAATAATTTTTTATTTGTAAATTGCAAAGTGCTTTCGGCTTTTACGTCATCATCCTGTAAACTCAAAGTACAGAAACTTTGTACAGAACAGAAACCATTTGTACTGATTTCGAATCTATAAAAAAATCTGTGAGAAACTTTTGAAATGGAAAATAACAACATTTCTGAAAAAATATGAAATGATTTCGGATGAGCAGTTCATTCAGGGAAACAGAAGATGCTATTAACCTGTTAACAACTCAAATAAGTCGAACTGTAAACAATAAACAACCTTCTTTATGCACCCTGGTTGATCTTCAAAAGGCATTCGATACTGTCTGCCACGAATTGCTTCTGAATACTTTGGAGAATACAGGTTTCAAAGGTAATGCTTGTCAAATCTATTTTACAAGTATTTTGAGTAACTGGAAAGCAGTACAAGTAGTATTGTTTTTCAGTTATTGCTAAGTAACCGTAAAAAATGTATCAAAATCAAAAACTGCATAAGTTCTACCCGAATGATTGAATTTGATGTTCCACAAGGTACCGTCTTTGGACCTATGCTCTTCAACATATATTCGAACGACCTATTAAAATCATATGTAAAAGGGGATGTGATGAGCTTTGCTGATAACCCAGCAGTATTCTACGAATACAAAAGAGGAAGAATTGAAAACGGTATCAAAACTGGACTTCGAAAGTATCCTTGATTGTTTTGACGGGCAGCTACTGACAGTTGTTAGTATTAAAAGAGCAGACAGTTTCAGATGCTTAGGAATGTATCCCGATTGTAACTTGCAATAGAACGTACAAATAAAACATGTAGTGAAAAAATTGAGGAGTGTTTTTTTCATTTAAAATAACCGCATCAACCTTGTGGTTATTAGTGGCGAAAAAGTTATTCACAAGCAGTAACTACATTAATTACAAAATTATATTTTGTTGTACAAGTTCACAGCAGTTTAGTAGTTCATAATCTTGTTAACACTAAGATTACTCAAGGTTTTCTGAGTCTCCTGCGATATTTTGCACATTTCCCTTTCTAATTGAAACACTGGACACATAACTATGATATGTTGTACTGTCAGAGCAACTTCACAAATGTGGCACTGTAGTTGATCTTCTAGAGATATCAAGTATTCGTGGGTGCACAAAATAATTGATAGTAGATGAAGTGCCTTCTTACTTCACCAGAAAATTACTTTTTGAACTGATGTGCATAATGTCAATGTGAGGTATACAGGCCGACTAACTCCGCCATCGTTTCTCACAGAGTTATTTAGGAGTTTCAGCTACCAGATCTGTGAAATTTATAATGGCATTCCCGAGCCCATGAAACGAGATGACTTCAACCGTTTCAATACCAATTTCAAACGATTCTGACTATCTTCAAACTATTAACGACCCCATAGCTACCTACCTTTTACGGTCATAGTATTTTAAGATAATTTTTCCTTTTTTGTTCTTACCTTTGTGTGCGATATTTTTGAGGTGGAAGAGCAATTGAATGATGACTTGTCATCATGCCTTTCATCTCCTTATAACAATTAAATTGTTAGAAGAGAACGTTGAAAATAATCTTAAATATGCCATATAGGGAATCATGCAGAAGTATTTTCCGATCAAACAGTATATTGACCATCTATGCAATTTGTATTTATGAATGATTAATGTTCTTTTTTAAAAATAAATCTTTGTTTATCATAAATTACATCCCTCACAAATATGAAACCAGGACTAGAAATATCAACTACCCTGTTCACAGACTTACGGTAACTGAAAATAGCCCACAATATATGTGCATTAGATTGTTCAATAAATTACCAGATGAAATAAAAGCATTGGTCAGCATCAATAAATTCAAAAGAGAAATAAAAAACGTACTCACACTTTATAATATTGCAGAGTATTTTAATCATGATTTTTAAAATTATCTTCATTTATGCATCCTATATTTCTATTATTGTCTAGTAACCCTCAGTGACGTCATTTCATTATATGTTGTCATTATATGTTTATTGTTTAAATTGAAGGGGTTATATTTTATTAGGAGTGTTAAATTTTTTGTTGACATTCTCTGAAATAAATACTATTATTATTATTATCATTATTATTACCATGGTATCCAATTTACAATTGCCATATACATCATATTGATGCTGTTCAAAAAAAATGTAAATATTTGTTTTTATTGGTCACAGGAATATATTCTCAGGGGGAAACCGACTATTTTATCCTTCTGAATCAATTGAATGTAATATCGCTGAATAAACGGCGACTTTTTGTCACAACCTCCTTTTTTCACAAACTTGTGTGCCCCTCTTTAACAAATGATCCACTTCTGCACCCCACGCCTAAATTCCAAATATCAAACGACATTTTAATGTGATCTTGTCAGAACGAATATCAGTTTGAAAGCACCAGTGTCAATACTCTGTAATAACTATAATTCGATATGTGATATGTGCAATATTAATGATAGTTCTCAAAGTTTCATTTTGAAATGTATTCTCACTAGAACCTCTCAACTGAGATCCTTTTTACTCTTTCCCTTCTCGTGATATCTTCTATTTCTATTTATTGTCTTTTGAGCTGTAGTAATTTATTTTTCAACATAACCTTATACGGTACCTTGTACATTTCCTGTTATTGGGTGAACGCCTTTAGGAAATGATGTGCTATCTATCTATCTATAAGTGTGCTGTCGTCAGCAAAGTAATATGTTGGATTTTTGTTTTTTTTTCAATAAGTTGATGATATACAATAAGAAGAAGGTTGGTGACAATATGGATCCCTGGGGAACACCAGCGTTGATAATGAAAGTATTCGAGAGATATCCATCGACGGACACTTGCAGGGGACGTTCTTTCAGGAAGTTGGAGAGCCATACACAGAAATTATCCGACAAGCCATAGTATTGAAGTTTGGCCAGCAAACCCTCATGCCACACACGATCAAAAACCTCAGAAATATCACGCGCAACAGCTCTTAACTCTTCAAAAAAACGGACTGCACTTTTGAATCAACCTAATAAATGCTCATCCTTTATGGAACTGACTAAACACAAATTTCATATCCTTCTGAATAATGAAAATCCACCCCTCTCAGAACTCTAATAAATATTTGTCATCGTCTGATTGAAATTTCCAATGATATTTCAATTCCCGCAATGCCAGTGACGTCTGCAGTAATCTACTGTGTCGCAGGAACAAGTGTAAAAACAAACAAGGGTGTTCCGAAGATAGCTCCAAATTATTTCCTATACACATGAAAGGTGTAACCAATCTGAATATTAAAACGGCAACCCCCGGGAGCCGGAGGGTGGATCGGCCTTCGTCATATGCAGCTTCACATAAATGTAACACTTTATTCATCAACTTGTCGCAGGATTATTAAGGGGGAGGTCCAGCTGCCTCGAACATTTTTACGCTTTTTATATAATTGATTCTCATGGTGCGACTAATTTGCAATTTGAATTTACATAATCATACACACAGCTGTATTTGTTTTTTATTTCGGCTGAGTAATGGGTTTCTGAGGGTGGAAGCACTTGCTTGCATACAGTGGATGTGGAAAATAATCGGAATAATTATTGTTGCTGAATATGGGTCAGAATATATCAACTCTATCATCGTAACAAAGTCGCTTGTATAATATACACATGTTGTTACGCCACTAAGCGTATCATTTTGACTCCTTTATCGTGACGTAATCTACTAATGTCACATGATCTCTATGATAATGTTTCAAGCTGCTCCATTGAACAAACAGATTTCAAAAAATTGAGTATTTTAATCAATCCAAATAAATGCTCATTCAGTATGTCAGTGGGCTAGTACATTATCTGTAAGGACTAGATACTGTATGCAATATATGACCAATAAATTTCATTTTGAAGATACAAATTTATTAGAGCTGAAAGGAATCTTGCAAGAACAAAACCGCTTGAGTACACTAGTGATGTTTATAAATAAATCTTTTCCCTTGAAAAATTCTCTTCGTGTCTAAAAACAGCTCTTGTAACTACTCTATTCAAAGGTGGTAATGCAGAATATCCAAATAACTTTAGACCTATTTCAATGCTCTTCAATATATAGAAAGCAGATATAAATTTGGCTTTCAGAAAGCAAGAGGCACAAATGATGCAATATTTTCCTTTCTTGAACATGTATACACACATCTCAACAATGGGGAGGTCGAAGCGGTAGAATTTTGCGACTTCTCCAAAGCTTTTGATTGTGTTAATCATGAACTTCTTTTGCAAAAGTTAGAATGCCATGGCTTTAGAGGAGTGTGTAATGACTGGTTCATGTCATATATAAGTTATTGAGTTATTGAGATCAATCAAAAACTATCACACACTGAAGATATTCGGTGGGGAGTTCCACAAGGATCAGTACTGGGTCCGATCGTTTTCCTTATATATGTTACTCTCTCAATTCAAGAAATTTTCACGTTCTTTGCGGGTGACACCACGCTCCTTTGGCATGGAAAAAATACTTCAAATATGAAAGAAACTATCTCTAGTGACTTGTAAAAAAATAGTGTGACGCAAACTACTTGTGCTTTGAAATCAAAAAACAAATTGACTCACCTTATATGACGGTAGATTTTTTCAATTGTGGAGGACCGATTATTTTTGACATTTTTACCTTTCAAATCTGATGGTTCAGAATATAACCTCTCACGTAAATATTGGATATGTGCTGAAAAGTTAGTTGATTATTTCCATAGCCTTAGGGCTATTATATGATGTTACCAATGATATCAAAGCTCAGTAGCATTTCTGAAAATATTTTCAGTAAAACTACTCTTACAATAAAACAACAACTTTCCTGAAAAGTTAGTAAATAATACCGAGGAAAAAAATCAGGAACTCACACACCACATTTCTTCGATATTAATAAACATTCAGATGGATATCTGGATCGCTTTCAGAGTTATTGTTCTCTTGACGTTCCGTAAGGCAGACGAAAATAGTTTTTGATTTGTTGTCTATTTTTATATAATTAGTCTCGCGCTTTGTTCGAATGAAATTGAGATGTTCTCAGAGGCGTGCACTGGTTTATTTCTGGAGGAAATTTAGGAAGGATCCTAGCTGGAAATATAAACGTGGATATTCCAAAGTTTGAATTCTGCTTTAAAATACCCATACAATCGTTTTCCTGCCCGAATTAAACAAGAAGCAGATGTTATATAGAAAATTATTGTTTTATTCATTTATATATTATTATAATCCCTCCAATAGGCTGAGGCCCATTAAGAGGAGTATACATTTCTAGAGCAGGTAACTATATCTAGATGAATGTTATAAGTGAACATTTTGATATTCAGTTAAGGACTAGTCTATACAAACTATTTCTAAATTGATTTAGAGTAGAAATAGTGTATAGAGGATTTATCAACGTATATTGAGGGTATATTGAGATGAATTCATTCAGGAGACAAATGTATTCATAATTTCTAAACGGATACTTTCCATGTTTCTTATGATGAGAAAATTCAAGGAATTTCTTCTGAACACCTTCTTTCAATTACACCTTCTCATTACATCACTTTGAAGTGAGTTCAAACCCCTCTAGAGCAGCATACAATCAGGTGAACCACGCATTTCTGTGGAAAGCTTCAAATCGTCAGCAGATATCGACTTTATTGATTGTATTGGAGCGCACATGTCATCTACAGAAAGTAAAAATAACAGCCGCTCCAAATTAGATCCTTGGGAAACCCCCGACTGTGCGAAAATACATCGACATATAGACTACTACGATCTCAGTAGATTTTGTATTTTTGAAGAGATACCATGCATTTGCACCCAACTTCAATATTAATTTTTGTTTCGCTAATATAACGGATTATTATGCACATTCTCATTTCGAATATTTGTTCAATCAATGAATGTTTTCGATATATGGATTGCTTGATGAATCCATATTCACCTTGTGAATTATGGGACTGTTACAGAAAGAAGAAAATGAAAAAATACAAGTCATTTTTTCCACAACGATACAAATTCAGTTTTGCCTACTCGAATAAAATAATTTTTCGTAATCTCATTTTGAAATATTGAGAACCAAGGAAAGGAGAGCGGTTCATAGTCTGTGCAAGATATTTGAAAATATATAGATCTGTAAGTCTGGGTTTTGTTCACCACCATCATCTACATGATTGAAGGGTCCATAAAAAGTACTGCTCCCAAACACCAGAACTGTTACACTTTCTCGACGAGCATTATACCAACAAAGTTGGCATCATCGAGGAAAGAACCGGTATACAAGTATTTCATCAACAAACATCAGGCGATTATGTGGATCATCATAATTGTTCAATATTCTATAAATTAATGGATGGAGCTGTTACGACGTGGTGTGAAATCATCATGAAAAATTGAAAATGAAACTTTCTATGTTTTTTACTTTATAGTATGGAACTGCAGTTACGTTAGTTACAAATAAAAGTGGTAAATACATAGAACGTTTCATTTCTCATTTTCCAACGTAATATTCTATTTCATCAGTTCGGACTTCCATTGTCTAATATTACATAAAATGATTTGAAATCCCTGAAATAAACGATACAATTGAAATTTAAAACAATAGCTAAAAATGGCAAATATATTAAGCAAAAAAAACCTGAAAAGAATTCACAGTGAAATAAAATAAAATGAAATACGAGTGAAAAAATTGAATAAATAAAATAAAAATAAATTAATATAATTAAAAGTTAAGTGATTTCAAACCACGTTACTTCACCACTGTGAATTCTTTTCAGTTTTTTTGCTTAATATATTTGCTATTCTTAGCTATTCTTTTAAATTTCAATTGTATTTTTATTTCAGGAATTTCAAATCATTTTATATTATATTAGACAATGGAAGTCCGAACTGATGAAACTCAGCAAAAATAATTGTCGAGTCATCAGGGATGTGCAAAATGCATTTATTTGAAAAATTATCCCCAGCTTTGTCGTTAGGTTTTCTGTTACCACGTTAGTTGGAATAATGAATTTTTTATTTTTCATTAGAAAAAAAGCATTGCGGAGTCATCAGGGATGTGCTAACGGCATTCATTTGAAAAATACTCCTCAACTCTATCAGGCTCTGTCGTTCGGTTTTTGTATAACGAAACTGGAATGATGAGTTTTTTGTTGTTTCTAACGCGGAAGTCTTTGGTCGTCAGGGAGGTGCTATAGGCATTCATTTCAAAAATTCTCCCAACTCTATTAGGCTTTGTAGTTACGTTTTTCTGTTACCACATTATATGGAATAATGAATTTTTCACTATCTATTAGATAGGTAAGTCATTGTCGGGTCATAAGGGATGTGGCATCTATTTGAAAAATACTCCTCAACTTTATTAGGCTCGTTTGGTTTTTGTTTTACGAAATCGATTGTTATGAGTTTTTTTATTATTCATAACGCAAAAGTCATTGTCGGGTCGTCAGGGGGTGCATTTATTTCAAAAATTCTCCCAAAATTTATTAGGCATTGTCTTTCGATTTTTGTTTCACCAAATTGACTGAAATAAACGAGTTTTTTGTTATCCATAATGCAAAAATCATTGTTGGGTCGTCAGGGAGGTGTTATAGGCATTTATTTCAAGAATTATCTCCAACTATATTGAGTTTTGTCGTTCGGTTTGTTATTTACTAAATCGATTGAAACGATGAGTTTTTTACTACCATAAGAGAAACGTCACTATCGGGCCGTCAGGAGGTGCTATAAGCATTTACTTCAAAAATTCTCCCCGATCTAATTGAACTTTAGCGTTCGATTTCTTTACCACTTCAGTTCATTATTCATCGGGAAAAAAGTCATTGTCGGGTTGTCAGGGGGTGATATAGGTATTCATTTCGAAAATTCCAATCAACTTCGGTGAACTTTTACCGCTGTTAATACTCACATCTATTATGTCACAAATACAGTCTACTTTCTCACTTTAAGTTTCAAGTATGCACACCAAAATGCCCTCTTTATGAATTACCTTATATGGCAGTATCTTTTAACTCAGCTGAACTATCACCATAACCGGCGTTTTGTATGGTGAACAAAACAGAAAACTAGGAATGCCAGTGTTTTCAACCCTCTTACATAAAACAAGTTGTTCTCATCAATATGAGTGGTTTAGTAACGGTTTTAAGTGTTTTATTTAGTAAAAATAGGAGTCAGTTGAACATTCAACATAGAGTTGGTCCTCTGAGCTAGATTGAGTTGTGATAAGCAGTTTTAAATTCTATGGGTGAGTACAACAGGTGAACAGCTTAACAAGAAATTGAGTCAAAATTTTGAGGAATTCAACATATAAGCGGAGTGAAAAACTGATAACAGCGAGAGGGTAGCGTTTTCATAGGGCAGAAGAGAAGAGGCATCACAGAAATAACTCGGCAAAGATCGGAATAGCTCAGGTTCACCGGTATATCGGTCGCAGGTAGATCGTCAGTTGGCAAACAAACTTCTAGCATGAGAGGGCTGTGAGTACATTTAATCTGTGTTATTAATTACTTGTTTATTTTGTGGAAATTCAAACGATAGGAAATGTACTCACTTCAATTATATCAATGAAAACACTTTTTTGTCTAATTTCCACTACGTATATTTATTCTTACGGCTGGTTTCGGAATTCAGCCCATTATCAAGTAAAACCAACTAACTAACTTTTTGGAGTGTGCAAACGAATTATATGGGGTTACAGGTAGTCTGGGAGGCTAGGTACTGATTGAATAGGGTTACCAACTATGAAATTATAGAGATTATCTGGGTTGCCAAATTAATAAATACAAGAGTGGAGACCTACATAGATCGAGTTGCTCGTTCAAGGG